>OW388304.1:22054053-22281553 GCA_936450465.1 Gibbula magus
TCAGCATTGAATTTCACTTCATTTTCTTCCTATTATCTGACGAACAGTTGCAGTTGCCCATCCGTTATTGCAAGAATGAAATGGGGTTTCTTCGAACCTCTGTCTCAATTGATGAATTTTCGAGGCCAACAGGAAACGGTGTGGCGTTGATGGTTCCCTTTCCATCACACACAATAGCGTGTGCATCGGAACGCATCAGTGTCGCCCAATAGGAATGGAGCTCACATAATGCGTGCATGCACTCCTTCAAGTGAAGGTCCTTTCATTACGAAGGTGTCATACTTCAGATTTGATGGAAGATTTGATTGAGTTGGTGAATGATCTCAATACAGAACAGTACAGTCACAATAAATTTGCCATATATTTAAGAATTGATGTGAATATTCATTTTAAAAATCCTTTAAAAGTTGCTATGACCCAGCATTCAAAGCCAAATTTAACCAAAGACCAGCATATTCTGAACGATCTATTCATATTTAAATTTGATATATTTGTATTTTAAAATAATATAACTTAATATAACATAATAAATTATTAGGATAAAATACCGTATTATAAAGCAATGAATACCTTACAGGAGTATAAAAATATATATAATAATTTTCATTTTGTTGTCGATAACTGATTTCTGATCTGACAAATGAACAGTTCGTATCTTTTCAAAAGAATGACACATGATTAAGACAGTACCCTGAAGAGCATAAACTCCCCAAATGTGAAACTATTTATCCCTGATGTTGTATAATTAATCAACAACTTCCTGTACCCAGATAAACAACACACAATCACTTTTAAAGGCCATCAACGACTTCCTACCAGCTGATTTAATTCCTATGAAGATAAAGACGCCAGGATATGAACATGAGGGGAACCCTTCAAATGAGGCAAAACGTAAGATTTGACCAAACTCATTCTTCCAAGACTTCAAAACAGTTTCAAATTTCACAAAAACCCTTTGTCAAGCCAAGAGGAAGTCCTGTTAAATTTTTCAGAAAAAAACAAGCTGTTCTTTCTTAAAACATAATTGCTCTTTTCTGAATAATTGCGCTACGGGGGTTACGATGCATATAGCGGAGGCTACATAACGTGCGGTTTATTCTGCAGGAAACTTGGTTTAGGCTTCGGAATTCTTCGCGATATTATTTCCCTGATGACTCTCAGATGTATGGCCGGTATGGATTGCCCTTGTAGCAGCTTTGAAAAAACATTTTAAAGGCCTACTCGCATACTGCCAAAATCTCGTCCTCTGCCATATGTAGTCCATATGTCCCATCATCCATTGCATCACGAACCATGTGGAGCAAAGCTGATAAAAACATTTGTTCGTGCGGTTCTTTCTAAACATTTACAGCTCGAGCAATACTTGTTTCTTTCTGTTGCGAATACAGCTTGTTTCAAGCATGCACTGTTTAGGGCAAACATTTACTTAAAAGCTAAATCATGCTAACATTTTTTTCATCAAGAGAAGAAACTTAATAAGGTGCCAAAAGTATAATTAAGCTATTAATTATCCGTGTCAATGATAATTAACAGATTTGGGATGTCATTCAATCCAAACTCGTTACATTTGTGGGAAATATTTTTCAGATGTACCCTAATTACAAATCTTTCATCTTGTTTAGAATTACAAAAATGGAGATGAAAGCACAATTAAGGCAAACATAGAAACTACTTTATGTTGTCCATCTTGTGAAACTTTAGTAATTGTTATTTATTAACATGTACATATTCACAGTATAGAACCAAAGTCATCCTTTACAATAACAACATTGTTTTAAGACATCGAGGGCCATTTAGACGTGGAATACATAAGAAAAAAAAAATTTGGATTACAACTTCTATATTGTGTTGATATTTCTACATGTCTATCAACACAATATAGAATTTGATATCCAGAAATATGTTTTTAAATTATCAAATTTAAATGAATTTTCGCTTAACATTTTACTCTAATCAGTAGAGTAGATCTTCCTATATATCACAAACGGAGACAAATATTTGCAACTGATTTAATTAATTCATAGACAAATCTAAAACAAAAAGTCATTTATTCCATGATTGACAATCAAATTATTATTAAATATAAGACTAAAAGAAACAAATATATACAGCCGTAATTTTACCTAACAAAATAGACAATACATCCTCGACACTAACAGACATGGGCCAATAAGAGACATCTTTTACCAAGATCATTTTTCCACTAAAGACAATAAGTCATCGGTATGAAGCTGGTTAGGAATTGTACACGATGTGGTGAAACCGCAATACGAGATTGATGTGAAAAACAGAGCGCGCCAGCACTTTACAAGATGATCCCTCCTCACATCATCTTTCCCGTCGTAGTCACGGAGAAAGTTTTTATACTTCGAGAAATACATTCGTCTGATGTTATCGGACAAAAACTAACAATTTCCGCCTCATCGGAACAAATTGATGCACGCTTCATTGCCACGAACAAGACATCGTTTGAAAACGTGATACAATATTATCGTCACAGAAAAATGACACATAACCTTTAGGTTGCTGTTCCCACAATTCTAATGTCTTCAACTTTGACCTCAGAATTAATTTATTTATGATTCCTTTATTTTTAAGAATGTTTCAACAAGTAAGTAAATAAAACAATTGGCAGCTTTGTATTGTCTATCTGTTTACATTTGATAAATGAATTGTTTCTCAAATTTACTAAAAATTGTATTATCAATCCTTTCAAGAAAGTTAACTTGAAAATCTAATTACTAAGGACTATATGTGTTTAGTTAAATTTGTCTTCATTGAATTGAAAACTAAGTCCAAACAACTGAATTCCAAATAAACATAAAAAAACAATTTCTGACAAAACAAAGAAAAACTATTTTCATCCAACAAATCCCTAAAACAATGTGCAGAAACTCTTTAAACAAAATTTAAAACACTTTTTTTCATCAAAAACAAATCCAACTGGTATACAAGTTAAATCGAAACCTGTTATATCAGTTAAGCCTTAAACAATTGCATTCCCATGGACCTGCTGTTGAAACTTGTATCATTCAAACAACACGAAACATAAAACTGTCCCTGTTTCTATCATATGTTCGTGGTTCTATCATATGTTGCCATACATACACAGAAACATATGGAGTCGGGTGCACATTGACAGTTGTTTCGGTAATGTTAGTAACTCGTGTTATTATTGTCAACTTCCCAGAACGAGCATGAGACTTGTGTAGTGTCTGCGAAACCGACGTGTCTCACTTGTCATGTATAATATAAACATTTGATTTGTTCTTTAGAAATATGTTTCCGTGTATATAAAATATTAAACATTTTTTAAACATTCAACTCAAATAAAGAAAATGTATTCATATATCATATTGATTTCTCTTTAAAACTTTCTTATCACAATTGTCATGAAGAAGATAAACATTGAATTCTTTCATGGGAGACATATACATGTCCCATAGCAAGGATAAAAAAGTCATCAGTTTTCCTTAAAGACAAAATAAAATTCAAAGAAAAAGATTATTTAAATTTTGTTGTAAGTGCTAAAAATCTAAAGAATTCAAGCCTAGTTGAGTACAAAGGGAGGTAAATAGAATTTTTTGGAATGTATTGTAAAGTCATTATCACTTCATATCACGATTTAGAAAACAGGAATTGTGAAATACTGAGAATTATCATCTACTACTTATATTTCACAAAATCTGAAAATGTCATTTCAAGAAGAGCATTATTTCTTATTCTTATTTTTTTAAAGGGGACGTCATTGTGAAAAAGGCGAAATCACGACGTTTTAACATCAACAAGCAGGACACTGGGGCATTCTGTGGTCCAACTGCGAAAAAGTGATAACATTCTGTGGAAGATTTCTTTCACTTTATTAGCATGTTTATCTTTCTGTCTTGGAGGATAAACAAGGAAAAAGCATGTGCAGTGATATCAAAGTTTGAAATGGTTACTGTAACACGATCAAACTAACTTGTGCGTTTACACAATCGTCAACGATAACTGCTTTTTAGGAACAGAGAAAGTGTTTGACACTTTTGCTTATCTATTGTCTCTAGTGAATTAAACAATGTTCGAATCTGCCACTGGGGGTAACTTTTTATTCCGTGAGTAACATGAAAAGCGATTATTGAAGCTTTTTTTGTATTTTACTGTATGGAGGCGCGGCTTGCCGCAGACGTGGATCATGAAACATTTGCACTTGCAACAAATCTTAAATGTGGATATAGCGATAACACGGAGCTAGTTTGTCGAGATAATACCACTGTGTTTCTGCATAGAAAACTTATTTTCCTTTGGGAACACCACGCCTAACGATCTTATCACCTGTTGAAGTCATTTCGCTGCAGATTACGGCATATTTTCCTTGCAACAAAGAAGGCTTATCGCGGAATTACGTAAATTCATGTCCGTGGATAGCATAACAAATCAGGGTTATTGTCTACCATTATTTTTGCACACAGCCAATAACATCTTTCGACAGAAGAGAGTAGGAGAAATGGACGACTGTTTTCCGAATAATAAGCTGTCATTGTTTCAAGACAAACAAGGTTGCACTGCTTTACCCGGTGACAGAGTTCGGATGCAACAAGAGGCTCTGAAATGTAGATATATGTAGATATAACGTAGATATCAAGAAGAAAGGGGACCGTTTGTTGGCAACTATGACTCATAGGAGATCCAAGTAGACAACCTCGGGTGACGACATGTTGTGTATGCATATGTTCTTTGTGAAAGTGTCTTATCTACGAATATACACACCACGAGAACAGATAATAATTCTCTTTAAGACGTTTGGGAACTCCTCAAAGCATCAATTGTTTGTCCAGGGATGCTGACTAACGCACTTGATTAATTTCTCATATGGTGTATTAATTTTTTTTCGTACATCATTTATGAGTGACGGAGTGAGAAAAAACAGAGACCATATGTGGAGATAGTAAATCCCATATTTTCTTATGTCTTTGATGATTTCGTTTCTGTGACAAGATTCCACTGCTGTAGCTCTGGCTGAAAGTTGCTATCATATAACATAAAGAGAGATGAAAACATGGGTTAGATAGGGGTCAGTGGCAACATTTATTACTAAGAAACACAAACTTTGTTGGAACGACTAAAGATAAGCTGCACTTGTGTAATGGCTGCCACATCTGGCGCCTCATCAAACTTGTTTATTTTCTTGATTATTTTGTAAACAACAAGTTTTTTGATGATAATTAAAACAGCTTCAATCATCAGAAAGGAAGTCTTCTATTGCTAGACATATTTTCGTGACTAAAGATGGACAGTTATTTAAAAAATTGACAATTTGGGGGTAAAAATAGATTGCCTGTTGAATTTCCTCACAATAAATCTCTCAGCGTGGGAAAAAAAGAGGCAATTTGCTTTAAACTAAAAGCTTGCTAAGAAAACGGTTATCATAAAACTTGCCATTATGGCATTGTAAAGTTTGGCATTCATTGCTCTCTCCCTCATCTTTTCATCAAACGATATCCTGTGTTTTCTCTAAATCAACTCACTGACAACCACTCACTATCTTAAGCCTTCGAAAGTTAAATTTACCTTCTTTTAATTATTCTACCAGATGCGTGTGACCTACTACAACACTTCCATTTTAAAGAACAACACAGCAATAGGTGATCCATGATAACAAAAAATCAAGTTAAATTTGATTAAATAAAAATATGCAATGTCTTAATTATCTATAACATTCTCTATGAACAACTGATCCATCTAAAGTGAACTGACAATCAAATTGGAGTTCATGGTGCCAATGACCGATACAAGTACAAAAAACTTATTACAATACATTTTATAATTATCTACTCAATCATACTACAATAATAATCTGTTAGAAATAATTTTGTTCTTATTTCAAGACAAAAGAAAAAATGAGAAAGAATTATTTTAATTTAAAGATAAAAAAACCCAATACATTTTCTAAAAAGTTCAGAAAATGAATAACTTGCCTCTCATTGAGGCTGTATAGACTGTGGGAAAGTATTAACAGAACTGTTTCAATTTAAAGATAAAGAAAACAAAATGATACAAAACAATTAATGAAAACTCACTCATGCTGAGCATATAGTGTATGACAGAGAAAAATCTTCACCCTTTCAATGCAGAGACAGCCCTAATCTACACAGTCCAATGGGTCCCTTACGGGATTCCTCAAAATTGGCCACTCAGAAAATGAGCTAATAAATTCAGCAGCTGTTTTGAAATTTCAAAATACACTAAATTTACACTACTTACTAATATATGATTCCTGTAAATTGACTCCTCAGAATAGTTTGTCACTTATTAATTAAGTGGCTGATGTATTCATTTTCAAATACCAAAGGCTCTACAGAGATATAAAACATGGGTAACTACTAACCTAAAAGGGGATATAGACTGAGAAAACTTTACGACAACAATTACTAAAAGTTTAAATTGTAAACTGTAGATTGACCACTTAGAATTGTTTGGCACATATTAATCAAACAACTGATGAATTGTATTAATTTTCAAATAAAAAAATATTATCTAAAAATGAAAAAAATTAAAACTACTCACTCAGAGGGAACTGGACTGTGAGAAAGTTTAACGAGACCAATTACTAACGAAGTAGCGGCCGTACTTAGTTACTCTAGTGGTTCCCATCACATACAATAGGCGCTATAAACAATGGTCGTACATTGCAACACTACCGCATGACCTCTTGTACGTTACACATCAAAGGAATGTATGATAATGACACGTTTGTCAGTGCTGTTGTCAACAATCGGCATCCGACACAGTAGAAACAGGAAATCATTGAGTATATGTCCATCGTTCATACAAGGGATCCAAAGTGTATAAAGTTATGCAAATTAGTTCGAATCAAAGATCGTTTGAGCTATTGATGGAAATTGAAAATGATTCTCATAAAGTTGACACCTCTCTTTAGGAAATGGTATATATATATATATATATATATATATATATATACATACATACATATATTATATGTATATGTCGATCGTATGTATAATATATAAAGTGCAAAAAGTTATTCAACCGAGTTTAAATCAAAGATTATTGAACTTTAGAAGATGAAAGTTTCAAATAGTATCCCCTTTTTAAAAGGGATTGTTTCCTTTTTCAGTTTCCCTACATCAATCGTGAGAATTATTTTCGATTAACAATTCCTCAAAAATAATCACATGGTCACTTAAGTAGAAAGGAACAACTTTCAAACTGTTCACATGTGACTTGAAAGTAATTGAAAGTGAATTTGTTTGTGCAATAAAGAAATCCTTGCTGCTTACATGAAGTATCCTGACTGAATCATCAATGATAATGAATTGATAATAACTTGTTAATTGTTACAAATCTAAATAATTGGCTTTTTCTCTCTTTTATAGAATAATCTGTCAGTACAACTTTGCTCCATAACCAAGAAAAGTTTAGTTCCTAAAACCATCTCTTTAACTATTCTGAATGTTTTCTTTGTCATAAATAAACTATAAACATGATAAGAATCAACACTATGACACAGTACCATGTTTGTCCAATATTGAGAGATTGAACCAAGAAATATGATCTTGGAGACAACGAAACAATACCCTTATCTAGATTTAGACAATAGCCATGTTAACAAATCCATTGTTCTATAACAAAGCACATCATAGAGTTATGTCTATTGTTGTAAGATTGTCAAATTCATAACCAGAACACGCAATAAGAATTAATCAGAACATATCACAATATATACCGTAATATATACAGTAGCACCCCAACCTTGTCCATGAACTATTTTTATTTTAGGGGTTGTACAAACGAGGGCAAAATTAATCTAACTTAAATACTCAATAAAGTTGACAACCCGAAGAGAAATTGTCAGAAATAATAAATTAAGAACAAAGAAAATTATCATTATTATTAAACGAGTTCAATAGATAAATGCCAAAACATGCAACAAGTTTACACTAAAATTTAATCTATGGAATTTTTTAATATTTCTTTAATATTTCAGTTCCATGTCTGTATTCAGTTTCTTTAGACTTGCTCAATAAGGACTGATTAAAGGCTCTTATTGTTTTACATAGTCTTGGAGTAGGAATAGCAACACGTAGACGCACCAGAGTATATATGTCTGTACAGCAGCTGCAACCCCTGAAAGATAATCTGTCAATTTGTTGAACCTCCTATACATTTAATAAAGGAGACTTTCATACAGTCTAGAATTATTTCAGTTAGCAGGGATATAGCTATCTGATTATTCAAGAAAGTTATGCATTATTTAAAAAAATAAAAATTGAATTTAAAAAATACTCCTGAGAATAAAGGATCGGAAAAAATTATGGATATTCTATATTGTCTTTATTTATTTGAGTCAGAAAAAAGGAAAGTATTTCGTAAACAATCAGATTTATTAATATAAAAAAATCAACATAACAGCTCTCTTGTCATAAATACACTACTTTAAAAAAAAAGTCGTTTACACAGTCAGTCCTAATAATGACAACTAAGGATATACACAGCAACAAACATGGCAGCATCTTGTCACAGAACTAAAATGACAACATCATCAACATAAGCTCCGCCTCTTTTGAGAAATTCTTCAGGAGCTTATCCAATAGGATACACACCTACGCTGTAGAAAAGTAACTAAATCTGTGTGAATGATAAGAAATCATCCATTTTAGTCACTGAACAACTCTAAGACAACCCCTCTACAACAGCAGTATAAACATAAGCGACACCCCTTTCCTTAGACGAGGCGTAAATACAAACTCCTAAATATTGAATACACTTTAAAATAAAAGATTAACCTTTATAATTATAAAAAGTGTAACTTTATCACCACATTATGTTTATATGTATGAGAGGAAATTGCTCATTTAATAATGTTTATAGTTGCGGATCTGGTGGGGGGTTAGGGGGTTACGGGTCCCAGATGTACCCGTGGTTTAACTAAACAACTTATCTGTCATGACAGGGTCATAAGTACAGGGAACACCCCCTGTCAATATATATCAGCTCCCCTTCTATGGTATACAATGTCAAATTGATGTACAAGGAACAAATTGGATGGTTTATATGAGGTACGGGGAATATGTCAAAATAATAGTAATTCACTTTATATCTTACTTATCAAGTATATCAACAAGCAACCTATTGCTACTATTGCTGGCTATATTCAAAATTGGTCAACATCACTCTTATACTTCTATCTGTGAGAATACCCAATTTTGAACTAATGATTCAACATGAGCAACACCCCTAGTATACACATGACAGTCCCGGAATACAAAAGTGAGATTTAACAACTAACGAAATTGGTGGAATGTAACAATACAACTCCAACACATTGACCTGTGAGAACAGTAGCAACTCACCCATTTGGACTGTGAATGAAGATAAACCGTACAGAAGGCGAGGAATGATTGCGACGTGACTCCGGAGCCACCACACAGTGAATGAAGTGAGTGAAGCGCAAGAGGCGGGACGGCAGGACGGCTGATAGACAGACAGACCGACCAGCAGCCAGAGTAAAGCAAGCAGAGTCCAGCTATGAATGGGAAGAGGTAGTCCACATGTGTATACTGTACAGCACTGACTCTGCTCCTCCGTCTGCCTATCTATACCCAGCTCTGCTTCACCTCGGGGCAGTGAGTCCAGCACAGAGCTAGCAGGCGTGTGAGTCCAGCACAGGGTTAGTTAGAGCTGTGAGTCCACCACAGAGTTACAGCAGTGAGTCAAATGAAACCTAGCCGGCAGTGAGAACACACCAGAGCTGCAGTAGCCAACCACGAAGACAAAAGCCAGAGGCAGAAAACAATAGCCATTTGTCCCAGACAACAGGGAAGGAAGGAAACCATTAGCAAGGGAAACAGAATCCATAAGGTCTTACCTCACTGGTTGAATCTCTGGGGGGAGGGGCTAGTGGGAGGGGGAGGGGGGACAAGCCCCCCTATTGTGAAGTGTGATTGTGCTTACCCATTTTCACACAGATTAGCAACTGTTGCTCATTGTCTAGGAGAGAATATCCCTGCTGAATGTAAACACATTTTGTGTGTTCAATGAGAAATGTATCTAGTGATTCATGTTGGCGATAATTAACTTTGAGTGAGTTCTGATGGAGGGAGACAAGTAGGATATGCTTGGTATAGTCAACACATTGTCCAAATTCCCCTCCATTCTATGCCTGTAGCCCTCTCTGTGGGTAGAGGGATATCAGTTGTAGCAATTAGAAATGTAGCAAGTTTGACACTCTCTCTCTCCACAATCTGCCACTAAACGCTGCTACCTCCCAAATTGTCAAATTTCACAAATAGCTCCTGCCACAACTACTTGCAACATCTGACACACATCCTCTTCTAGCGTTTCCTCTGATTATTGCACTGATAATCAAATATTCATATCCTTTAAAAACTAATTCAAACTTCTAAATTACACTTATATTTCCTATAAGGAAGTGATCATGTTGACATATCTCAAAAGAGATTCCTGAACTTTCTTTCCATTTCAATATTCCTATTAATATTATTTATTATTAATATCAAATATCATTAATTGAAGATACACTCTCATGGGGCAAGCTGCAAGTGTGAATACTACATGTTATAGGAAATTTACAAAGATTCTAAATATATGGCAAATTTTTATGAATCGTTACTTATATTCTTCGTACTTTATTTCATATTCTTTAGAAACTTTTAATATGAATCATCTATATATCTGAAAGTATTATAAATGTCAGTTTTTAAATGTCCCATAGTTCTAAAAAAACATCAACAACATATAATTTTAATCAAACAGGAAGATGGTAGAATTGAGAGTTGAAACACTCAAGTTCAATGATTCATTTCATGAAATTTGATCCTCAAATTGCCTCACATAATTCAAATACCAATCATATCGATCTAATAAAAGATTACATAATTAATACAATACTTCCTGATCACCACTTCAAAGGAAAACCTATAATCTTTCTCTTCACTGCTTTAACCTCTGACCATATCACTTATTCTCAATGAACATGCTTGGACAGCCAACTTTGCCTCTGGCACACAAAGTGTTAACCTCATTAAATCTTCACTCATTTTAAATAGAAACAGCTCATCAGCCAAATCAGTTTGGACACATTTTGAGCACTTTTGTTTAATTTTGTCATATAAATTGACTCTTACTTTTACAAAACTTGAATTTAAGATACAAAATATTACTGATTACAAAATACATCCATGAAGTTTTGTCATTTCTATACCACCAACTCCTTAAAAACACTTAAACAATACACTAAAAAATAAGTTTTAAAATGAATAAAATTATAACCTGCAATCCCATGTATTATAAGTTATATTTTACACACTCATAACAACCTGGTGCCAGAGATCACTAGGTAATAACTGGATATAACAGTAGCCTGGTGTAGCTACACAAAAGGGCTTGTCGAGGATCACCACTTCTCAACAATAGGTGTCTGCAACAGGAGCCCCTTCACCACCCCGGGGCACCATGCCACCTCAAGCTCCGTGCCCTCCCGTGCCTCACTGTACATCAGGGATCACAATCAACATGTGATAATAAGACAAAGGCTTCTTGCTAGACTGTGTTATAGGCTTCTGAATCATTGTTTTCTGTTCATTGCCTTGAAATTGCATGTATCCTGATTTTTTTCTGTTATTTGCTTTGAAGTCACCTGAATTTGTATTTTACCTTTTGTCTACCAACTGTTTTAACGTTGCCTAAATCCTCCATTTTCAGTCAACTGTCTTGAAGTTGCTTTAATCTTTATTTTATTGAAATATTTTGTCTTAAAATCACCTGAATGATTATTGTCTATCACCTATTAGAAGTTGAATACATGAGAAAAACATTTCATTCAATAATTAAATCATAATTCTAAAGTTTTACTTAACGGTTCCATACAAAGCTTCAAGTAAGTCTCTCTGTGGTCCGAACAAGGTGGCTTAACACAAGATAGTAACTTTCAAAATAGAAATTCTCTTCAATGACAGACCAAAATCCAGCATGTAACTCTAAAAGGTTCAAACAACTGCAGAGAACTAGATCTGGTTATTGTGAACTATCAAGACTGAAGCAAGTCTAGCTCCCTCTCTGCATGTAACTGTCTGTGGTTCGAGCCCAGTAGCTTAGCACAAGATAGAGCCATGGAAGACATACAGTTGAATGATAAGCTGCCTTTGTTCTCTCTCAAAGACTTTATAGCCACGCCGGTAGCTTTACAAAGCTCCTGATTGGGTTTTGTCTTCTTATCATGGTCGTGATAAACAGAAGCACATGGGTAATTAATGGTAACGAGTTGGAGAGGGCACATTTGTTTACTGTCCTCAGTTTACCAATATAACCCAGCTGTGGGGACTGACTTTGAAGATTTTGAAGTTTGAAAGAATCTAAATCAAAATGTTTATGAATGTTTAAATAGATAAATTTTGTTCCTAAATTTTAAATTTACTTTTTATATTTTTTTCCCCAACAAATTTGGTCATTCAGAAAAGGTTTTGAGCAAAATAATATATTTTCCATTAAAACAAAAACAACACTTTCAAAATCAAACTTTTACTGTTGTGATCAGAATGATAACACAAAAAAAACAAATTTAAAAAGTGTCAAAAGACTTCGAAAAATACATCTCATAAAAGATTTCAATTTAGATCTTATCAACTTTTTATATTTTTTCTATTGTTTGTGTCAGCACAGTCTTCTCAAGTGTCATCAAGTTGTCATTTTTTAAATCCCAAAATCATGCAATAAAAATTCTTATCACACATCAATGATCCCTGTCAATTTCCAGATCAACCAATCACTGATCAGGTCAAAGGTTGTTATCCATGTGCAGTTGATTACTGCAGGTTAACACCTATTACAGGTAAATTATCCCATCTCACACTTTATGAAAAGAATTTCCTAGGGCTAAAGTGACTGTCAGCCTACAGTACTGCTGCTTTTAAGCTCTCAAGGCTATTGTTTGCACAATATTACAATTCTTAACAATTATATCCTTTAGATCTATAACAATTTATAACAATATGATTATGAAATTTATAGATTAAGATTAATTCAATGATTATCTACAGATAATGATTCCATTTTTTCTTTTAGATTATCATGTTAAAGAGATCCTTTTTACATACCCTGGTAATGCATTCTATCATTTATTCTTGACTAAATTTTATCATTCCTTTATTCTTAAGTTTACAAACTTTGTTCTTAATCATTATCCTTTACTCTTGTCTTACCATGGTAAAAAGATTATACTTTTTCCTCATAATCTGTTTATAAGGAAACCTTATCTCTAAAACATGTTTAATGATGACTTTGAGTTACAAAGACAGATTCTTTGAAAGCTAGAATTCCTTGTAAAAAAAAGAATCTTTTCAGAAAAAAGTACTTTATGGGCATGTTATCAAAATTTCATTATGTCATTTTTTTTATTTATCTATTAACATTTTTTAAAAACTACTGTGACAGAACTTTTGTGTACTTGTGTTACATCCCACGGGATTTCTATATTTTATTTATGCCCTTTAACAAGTGAAAGAAATTTGATGGAAAAGAAGGTTTTATTTGGCGAGTGTCAGCCGTGTTGTCCCATGAGTTAGCGTTAAAGAGAGTTTGGAAAACAAGATCAGAATTATTTCAAAATCCTATCATTTCGACGCACCTGTCAAAAAAGTTAAAGAAGCAATACAACATTACAAGGGAAGTCTCCGAAATTGCACATGGCAAGTGCATTATGGGAAAGGTTCGCTGCGAAGAGAGCAAATCTTTATCATGATTTGACAATCTTGTTTCAGGGATGACTGGCAAACTTTTATCATGAAGACATTCGCAAACAAATGACTCTAAATTCATATTTTTTAAAATTGAAAAACAAAAATTGTTTATAATAATCTCAATTCAAAATTGACTCCAAATTCATATTTTCTTAAAATTGTTTAAACAGAATTTCAATCAAATTCAATGTTTTAATAACTGTTATGAAACGAATGACTATCAATTTGCATGAAAATTTAAAATTCTTCATTTCTTAATTCTTGTTATCAAACAATCAAATTTAAATTTGTCCTTTTAAAAACAAAAACATAATCATAACTCATATTTTCATTAAAATTATCCAATCAAGATAATAAAACCTCTGTTTGACGAGGAAAATTTAAAAGTAATCGGAATATATTAAATTTCTAGGCAAAATCTTCTCTTTGAGGTTTGACAAGGCAAGCAGGTGATGCATTTGGATAATAATATAACTTCTATTTTCTCATCATTCCAATCTCATGCAGACTTCTTTTACACGAAAAGTGACAGAACAACAAATTAATGTTGTAGGCGTTGGTAAAAACGGCAGGCAAAAAACTTTTCCTGCATGTATTTGTAGCGTTTAGTTCCGCTGTTGATGATCTCACAGAGAAATTCAATGCTATTAATTTCATTTCTGTTAAAATTGTAACACCTGATCCTTTGATTGGGTTAATCTTGATAAAAACTTCCTTTCATATCGGACTGAAGTTAACATATGCATGGCTATTAAATAGGAATGAAAATATACATAATTCTGCCTCTCTATTTCTTCAATTATATCTTAAAAAATAAAGAAATTTAAAAAAACAGTTTAGAAGTAACAGTTAGCCTACAACTAATATATGATGTGTATGTATCATAGAATACTGACAATAAAATTTGAATTTAAAACGATTTAAAGTAAAAGTAAATAGATCCTACTAATAATTTTGATTTGATACTTTAAAATTGTGAAATATTTTGAAACCAAATATCTACTTTCTATCAAAAACATCATGAAAAAGTAGAAGTTGAGTTGAAAAAGACGTTTAAATACATACATACATCGATATGTTGCATCAATTTGTAATTCTAGCTATGACGTTAAAAAAACAAATCTTAATTTAGTTTCAATGGGTCAATGTTGACAGAGTTTATGACAGTTTACAACAATCATAGTATCATTCATATCAAATTAAAAACAGAATTATGATTCCATTTAATATTATTGAAAAATTCAGCAAATATATGTTTACAAACAGTGGCAAACATTTACATTTACATATACATGAAGTCTCTTTGAAGCCGTTTGAAATTTGGCAGATTTATGAATTTACAAGATATACATCAAATATATACTGCAAATAAACAAATAAACAAAATATTGTTATCTTAACTTTATAATGTATAAACGTAAAAACAAAAGAAATATTTCCTTGAATTTTGTATACAACAATAAATTAATGGTTGGTATTTCTATATTTTAGTAAATCATATAGATATGAACTTAATCTATTATCAAAATAATATTGGCTAATTTAGACAAACAACAATCTACAAATAAAACTAGAATTCAAAACCACAAAACATAAGAAAACCAGATCACATTATCGAGAATATGTAACAGTTCATGCATGTAAAAAGACGTAGAATGAGACAATAAAAGATAAATACTCGAATGTTAGTAGCGCTAACTTTCACAACGAGATTTTAAAAGCAATTCAAATTTTCCACTTGTCTTGCTCCATAAATTTTCTGACAAACTTAAAATACGTACTTCACAGGGTTGGAAAGTTTTTTTTATGACAAAGGGCTTGCCATTTTTTGTCTTTGCATATTTGTTCGTATTTATCAGCCGATAAATAACGTGAGACTCGTATTTCGTTGACAACCTCCGACATAATCAGCTGACCTTCGCGTTTGAAATCTATGAAATTTTTCTCTGGATCATGTGAACTTAATTGACAACACTTGCTCTGTTTTTTATTGTGAAATATTTCCTTACTTCTGTTTCTGACACTCGGCTATAAAGACAAGTGTTTTGAGTCAAAGAGATATATCAAGCAATTTTTACATATTAGATTCGCATGTGGGAAGAACTTTACTCATATACAAACCATATACTGGAATGTAACTAATATTTTTACATAAAGTACTTAGATGTCATATACTATCAGTACATAGATGGACAAACTTCTAGAAACAAGAGAATGATAATAATCTAGATAATATACCAGTACTTTAATAGACAAACATATCCAAAATATGTAAACATCAAAGATGACTTTGATGAAATTGTTGTTTAAAACTTTTACCAGAGAAATTAATTACTATACTGATATCTAAATCCCTTTATCAAAATTAAATTTCCACTTTCATAATATAAAAAAGAACACATCTTGAATTAAAATAATTTCTAAATATCACTTTGAAAGCAATATTGATTTTAACCCTTTATCTGCTAGTTATATTGTACTGACGATGCCTATCATAAGCCAGAGGCTGAACCATGATTATTTCCTTGCTAATGAGTCATGGGTTGTGAAAGTTAACCATTCCAGAAACTGCAGGCTATAATGACCACCGGTCATTCCAATACCCTGTGCCATGATTAAGGCCAGACATTTACCAAGGCTCTCTGTAACAAACTGCTGAGTTTATCTAGTCAGATGAAGGGTCTACTTGTGAATAGTCTCAGCATAAGCTGTAGGGGCAGTGATAGAAGCGAACACATCCTGTACTATTTGGTTTTGGATTTAGTGCTGGTATGTTGACAGCTGACAATGTTGCCAGGTAGACAGAGGGATAGTTTGTCTTAGTTTCCTGGGTTAGTCTCAGCTAAAGGCTGCTAACTTCGTCTTCAGCATATTCAAAGACCCCTATTAAGATGGTTTCCAACACCCACCCCTAGCCCAAAAGATCAAGACAATCCAAGCACTGAATCATCATCCTCTACCGAGCATCCGCTCACAGGACTACTTGCGCTATCCAAGTCTGTCTTAATACGTGTAGACATTTTTTAGCCCCAACCCCAGTCCAGAAGACACCATCGCATAAGACTATAAGGGTATTATCTTTGTTTTTAAAAAAACCTATCCTTAGACTACCCTTAGACTGCACCAAACCCAAGCCTAGAAAATTGCCTCAACAGACATCTTCTAGCACCAAACCCAAGTCTAAAAGCTTGCCTCAAGTCTAAGACATCTTCTAGCACCAAACCCATGCACAGAAGGTTGCCTCAACACTTAGACATCTTCTAGCACCAAATTCAAGTCTAGAAGTTTGCTTTAACACTAAGACATCTTCTAGCACCAAACCCAAGCCTAGAAGGTTGCCTCAACACTAAGACATCTTCGAGCACCAAACCCAATTACAGAAGGTTGACTCAACACTAAGACATCTTCTAATACCAAACCCAAGTCTAGAAGCTTGCCTCAACACTAAGACATCTTCTAGCACCAAACCCAAGTACAGAAGGTTACCTCAACACTAAGACATCTTCGAGCACCAAACCCAATTACAGAAGGTTGACTCAACACTAAGACATCTTCTAATACCAAACCCAAGTCTAGAAGCTTGCCTCAACACTAAGACATCTTCTAGCACCAAACCCAAGTACAGAAGGCTGCCTCAACACTAAGACATCTTCTAGCACCAAACCCAAGTACAGAAGGCTGCCTCAACACTAAGACATCTTCTAGCACCAAACCCAAGTACCGGTACAGAAGGCTGCCTCAACACTAAGACATCTCCTAGCACCAAACCCAAGCCCAGAAAACTGTTAGAGGAAGACAGAGAAGACGAGCGGTAATTGCGTCCCGACTACAAAGACTGGAGAACAAAGGAGGAACCAAATCGGCACCAAGTAATCTTCTCTGATTCTTCCTCCCATAAAGCTGTTTCCTGTCCGCTATATATCCTACTGGCAGATTTTACAACCTGCAAAACTCAACTCGACTCCCAAAAATAAAAGTCTTCTTATCTTCTTCTCCAATTCTTCTATTCTCTAAATATAATTTTTTTCCTGTTTTCTTCAAAGAAGCTTCGTATCTTGCAGTTCGTTCCTCTTTACATTTTAAACAAACTTTGGAGAGATGTGGGTAGCGATGAATAATCTACAATCAAAACGTTTGCCGGACGCTTTCTCAAGTGCTTACTTCTTCTGTCTTTCAAACAAACATTGTGCTCTGACGGGGACGGTGCCTAATGTGCCACGGTGCACGAAAACTGCGAAGATGCAGACACCTGAATGCACTTGAGAAATAACACTGAGTTGTAAATACGAAAACAGTTCCAACAATTAAATGCCATGTTTTTCAGAACTTGACCTACGCAATAACAAATATGTTACCGCTTCTATAGCAAATACATATTTTAGGATGTGAACTAAAAATTATAAGATTTACATGAAAGATTCTCATGAAATAATGATAAATTCATAAAGTTCACTTTCAAAAGAGAAACAAGTATTTAAAAAATGTTAACATTTGAATTTTAAAAATTTAATTCGTTGTTGCTATTTATTTTATCAATATTTTTAAGGTATTTGTATTCTATTTAACATTCTTATTAACTATTTAAATTTTTAAAAATAATTCTTAATTTAATTTTTTTTTTTATTTCTTTGTAAATATTTTATGAATTTTATGACAGACTTTCTCCCACACTGGCAAAGACAACTTTCATATCATAATAAATCTCTACTAATTGCCCGGAAGGAAGTTCAGATTCATCATGATTAAACTAACAAGATTCCAATACCACATTTATTGTGAAAATGAAACCCTTCCAAAAATCCGCTGCCCAAATTATACCCCTCCAAATGAAGCAAGGGACTTTATTACAGGATCATACCTGGGGGTTGAACAAGGTCAATTGTAATTAACAGTCGACCGGTCAGTAATGAAAGAAGAAGTATGATTGTTATGGCTCTCTATCCTGTGAATTAGGTGAGATAGTATTTGTTTCAATCAGGATAAAGGAAGCTTTGCCCCGAGCAATTGGAGATCAAAGGAGAGGGCTGAGATGTAAGACAGATGAGTAAGAACTCGGAGACCGACTTGAGGGGACGGAGGAAGGTAGGGGGTCGCTGGAGCAGAAAACTACCTGTGATATACCTGATTGTAGTTGACAATGGGTAATTAATTGCATCACCTTAAGGACTTTGAGGTCAGGAAGGCAGAAAGGGAACACGACCACAAGAAAGTCAGAGCAAATCTTGGGGCATGTTTTGTGCGAGGAACAAAACGTGACCTCAGATTTGATAAACGTTGACCCTCGGAGCAGTCTTGATTTGAGTCAGTAAAACAGGTAATCCCTGCTAAAGAGCGTCCTAATCCCGAATGGCCTATTACAATCGTAGCTCGCCCCTCACATTACAATCACATGAAAGTGTTGGGAAGGATGCCGGCAATAAAGGCATGTTTACTTTTCTTTTGTTCGCATCTACCCTGAAGGCGGGCGAAGCTTGGTGTTTGGTCATACTGCCGTTACCACTGTCACCTCATCTCAATGCTCTAGGCGCGTAAACGACGCAGACGAACTTTGTCGCCGCCCGAACATTTGTCTCTCGACACAAACCTTCCTCCCTCTCCTCTCTGTGATGTTTTTAGGATGTCCGACATTCAACACCGTTCAGAAAGAATGTCAACTAACAATATACACGCTCCTACCCGGGCCGCTAAATATGCGAACATTTGCGAGGAATTTAAATAGGAGATTAACAGACAAACAGGAGAGCAAAGATCAAGAGGTATTAGCAGAGATTATCCATGTTTGTTTGAATTATTAACCATAATTGGGAATATCAAAGAAAAACTATTCCTCCTATAAACAATGGATTACAGGTCAAGTGGTGGTATTAGAAGGACTTTCTTTACAAGCTAGTGAATTAGAGAATGATTACATATAAACATTTTAAAATCATTTAAGAAGTTTTCGTATATTAGGTTACATATTAATAGTTTGGTACAAAAATATCAATAATTTCGGTGACTAATCTCTATAAATATATTTCATCATATTGAAGCCAAATTAAGTTATTTATAGAATTTGTTCAAAATTAATTTTTTAAAATATATTGTGAATATTATTTAGTATTTTTCAAGGAGCCAGAGAATGTTAGGAGAAAAGCAGCACCACACCAATTTACTTTTTTACTTTTTGAAGTGTTATAAAAACAAACAGTGAACATTGAAAACAGCCGTAAACAATTTATGTTAAATATTTCACTTTTAAGCAGTTTTGTTTCATAAATCACTTCTTGGGAATCTTAACATTTATAGAGTGTTTACTTACAAAGTACCGTTTTTTCCCTCAGTCATTCAAACAACATATTTCAATTCTAAATGACACCCCTTTTTTAAATGTTCCTGTTTGTGATAAGTTCAAACAACTTTGCCTCAACCTGAGACCATATAAAAGGAAATATTTTCCTTCTAAACAGAAGAAATGATTTGTTTTCAGTAAGAATCGTATGTGTTTTCCGTTCTCCGTTGCCATTTCTTCTTTATGACGTCTTAATAAGAAAAAGCTTCACCTGTTTCTAGAAGCTGGCCGTATCATAAACCGCTAAGTCTCTACCATACGAAAACACTAACATAGGTTTGCGGGCGTGGAATGTTAATATTTTGCCACATTTAGGGTCTACTTCCTGGGTCATTACCTTCAAATCACCAATGAATTGGTCAATAGGAGCAAAAAATAGTCATTACGTTAATAAATGCCTTCGTAGTAGCTGCAATACCACATTTGTCATTCATTTTCAATTAATTGTAATTACGGCTGAAGAGTTTTAGGGTCATTTCATACATGACTTAACATTGGGATTTAGACTACTCTATGTAGAAGAAAAATAATTTTCGGAAATTAAGGTTATGAATTAAGTTTTATGAGTGGTTTTCTTGTCTGGGAACAACCAATATTACACTCTTAAACTTTGATGCTAATAAAAATGTATATAAAATTAGTAATGGCTGTCATTCACACGTAAATATATCAATTTGTGTCATATAATGATGGAAAGCAAATGGAATTGCCCATAGATAAGATTTATAGATTTAAAGTCATGATTTTGTGTCTCTCCAGTTTTCAGAATTCATATGGAATAAAGGATACTCATTAACATTAGTAATATTTGCTAATAATCTAACTTTATAATCTTAAATGAACAATGAACAAAATATTCCTGACAATTAAAGGTCTTAAATTCTAAACTGTCCAAATATTTGCAAAGATAACAAAGTATGATTAGCAATTAAGTATTTGCTTTTCCACCATGCAAAGAAGAATTAACAAATTCTAAAAAAAAATTGGGTTTTAATTAATAAACGTGAACATATCATTTTCTTTACTCATATTCATCAATTAACTCATTACTAACAAGTAATCATTGTGGACAACAGACCTTTTCGGAACAGAAATCTTAAAAAATCTTTAAACTTCTGTCTTTTAAATGTTGCAGAGAATCAAACATGCAATTATTCGAAACATCTATGACTGATAAATTACAATCATAAAGATCTTTTAAAAAATGATCTATTCAATTCATTAATGTTTAAAGGATAGAAACAATCATACCACAACCATTTGGTATCCACAATGGCAAAAGAGAAAAGTCATGCATCCTAGAAGTTCTATTTATTCAAATAACTTTATGACTAGAAGCATGAAGTCCGCGATGCATTCAGCGGTGCACCTACTGCACAAACGAATGCATTAAGTGGGACGCCTGCTTGCACGCTCCAGAGACACTTCGCCAATGTTATCTCGTAAAACGGAACCTGCCAGAAAACGGTTATGGTTTTCAAGACAGCTGATTTTCGATTCCTTTACATGAATACACATAAGTCACATGTTTATACCCAGCTTCACGATGTTTGTTGTTTTGTACCCATTCAGCAAATTTATTCACAACGTCGTAAAAACGTTTTGCTTCCATGAATATTTTTGGACAACTTTCAATACAGCTTTTATGCAGGGGTAGGCGATTGTGTTGTAAATTTAGTGCCAAAGATCATGTATTGAGTAAAAAGATGCATTAATGGTTCTTCATGGTATCCGTCAAGCAGAAACATTCAGAACGTCTTTTATGATTGTTTTTTGCAAGAGTCACTTGATTAGTCATAATCAAAAACTGATAGTTTTTTAATAAGTTGTCTAGCAATTAAGGCTAAATTGATGTGAAATCAATTCACTTGATGTCCAAGTTCTAATACAAATTAAATCATATTTATTGTACTTATCGAGTATGATATCAGAATCCAAACACTTGCCTTCACTTACATTAACAGAAATGAACTTAATTTCAAATAAAAATAAACAGGATAAAGACAAACACGCCATCAACATCAATTACTTCTAGCAAAACTTTCCAAGTTTCACAGAATATATATAGATATAATAGTTTTGAAGACTTTCTTCAGATTCTTGAAAATGGTCTCCGACCATGCACACATCATCAAGTAATCTGATATTCAAATGTGTAAGAAATTACGATATTCTTATTTCTTTATAACCAAATTCCAACAGGGAATCTATTTAAAGAAAGTCTTAATTGAGCAAAAGTTAAAATGAGAAGAAACCTCATTTTTAATTAAAGTTACTATCATCTCTCAGTTTTTTTCGATGTTAATTCGTTTATTCAGATAGACAATACTTTCAAGTAATCAAAACACAAACGATTATTTCGAAGCGTCACCTACTTATCAAGATATAGCCCTTCAAAGTGAGTAAATTTGGCCTGCTCATTATCTCATTCTTGAAACAGTTTTCCGCGGCCCCTCGGTGTAGCATAACCTTCGTTAGCGATGTGACGTCATACTCAGGAGTTGCTTAATGAAATCCTTAGGCGACTTGGCGATTTTCGTTGATAATTCGTTTAAAACATAAAAAGAACGTTTTGACATTACAAGTTTCCGATAGAATGGGTATTTGTGCGTCCGTAAGGAGTAATTTCGGAGATTTAGGAGCATTTTTCGACATTCAACAGCTGATTTTAGATTTGTTCTTTTCCCAATCGAGTGGAGTGTTATGTTATCTAATAAGCTACAATATGTTTTGAAATGAATAACTGACAATTCAAAAATAAAAAAAAGATCATATATATTTTATATTATAAACGCAATTGTTAGTTAAATTTTTTGTTGTGCTTGATTTTGTGTTTGAAGAGTGTCTATAGCTTGAAATCTACTGCGTCCATATTTCTCATGGTGACTTTATTTTGCTAATAGAATAGTTTCATTAAAACTAAGAAAATCCTATAATTTTCATCAATGTTACTGGTTTACACTTTTTAGAAGAACATATTCGGGCTATCTGTAAGGTTTCATCTGTAAATCTATAGTCGTGTACAAAAGTACAATATCTTAGATTCAGTGTAATACCACTACCATTTTCCTAGCATGTTATATAACATGTAGTTTTTTATGGTCAATTCATATGTTTGTGGAAATAAAATAATGTTTAAATCACTTCGGATAAAAATATTGAAAATGTATCTTTCCCAATTTCAAATGAGAGTATTGGAACTATAGAACTTTGATCAACTAACCATGGCCGATTGTACATGTGTTGTTTGGTTCTCAATTAAAAAAATATTACCCCGGCTATAGTTCAGTCGTGTATATTTCCCCTCTTATTTAATATTTATCTAAGTTAGAGTGTCAATAACGCAAGCACATCACTTATTACATATCGCTACATTGATAAACAAAAATACTGAAAATATATTTAGTTATTTTGCATAAGAACGAATGTGAAAACACAAATTATTCAACATGAACGAGGAATGTAAACACCGTTAAAATGTGTAATAGATCTCTGTGACGTTTGAACATCTTCATCATTTGACATGCGTGCCGCCGCCATATTGGGCAACGATAAGAATTGTTCCAAAACACATTGCAGAATTACGGGTCCCGCAATGGTCACATCCAGTACTAAACAGTGTTGACATCTGCTGCTATTTGTAGTACGTTATACGGGGCGTGTATATATGTAATTTTGTTGTATAAGGACAAAGGTAAATATGTTATTTAGGCAGTTATGTAAGGCTAAGTCTAGTGGATTTTGTCATTAGACGTCACGCGACTCCTGTGTATTACGTCACAAGGCCAAGCACGCGGAATTTGCGCTGGCTAATGTTTTATGAGGCGTAATTGAGCGGCGTTCTAAAAAGGCGTTATAAAAGGTGTTTATTGGTTGAATTGACAAATATCAAGTGGAATCCTCGTCATCTTGGAATATGCTTGAATAAAAACCGAAAAAGTGATATGTCGGGGTTTGTGGATCTTTAAGAAATTTAAGAATTAACAAATTCTATTGTCTAACAGTTACCAAACTTAGAAGCTATTATAAGAATTTACAATGCATGTAACATTAAACATGACTGGTGTGAGTTCGAATTTCACAAAGAACTCGTCCAAAAAAAAGTACAAGAATTTTTGTACTATTGCATATTAAAGTGTGATCCCGAATTAAACAATGTTACTTGCAACATTCACATGAGGCAGAAGCTAAGTTAACTAATTAATGTGGGAAAGTTTAAACTTGACAGATGATACAAGAACAGTAACTCCAATTTATAATACATCAAGCCCTCCTTGACAGAGTATGTTTGACCACATGAAATCTTTGACACTTTGAAATTTGAGGCTAAAGAGACATTCACTGAAAGTCAGCATTGTTGGGGAACAGCATGGACTAGTACTAATGGAATACCTGCATATAATGAAGAATGGTAACTGTTAATTAGAAGGCCAAGTTAACGAGGGGAACTTGAAGAACTCCAGAAGCACTTCAAACTGTGAATGGAGAATAGGCTGAGAGTAATTTATTAATTATGACGGGCAGACAATGAGTGACCTGGCACGAGTGGAAGGGAAGTGTATATACAGAGTTGCTACTGTGTAATTATGGACAGTGGTCAATCAATGAGGATGTTTGGGGGGGGGGGGGGGGGGGGAGAAGTTATCAAGAGAGGTGTGATAGAGCTGAAGTTATATAATTGCTTTAGTGCTGCTTTGTTTAATTATGTACAGTGGTCAAACTACGAGGACAGCGGTGGGGTACTTATGGGGGGGGGGGGGGGGTAAGAGAGGAATGAAGGTAGATAGTTGCCTCTTTTAAATATTGGACCGTGGTCAATCTTTTGCCGCCTCCAAAAAGGTAATGCTTTAAAATTGGTACATAAAAAAATCAGCAATTAATATAATATATATTTTACACATTATCAATTTCATTGAGTATAAATTAGAAAATTTAAAGAATCACAATTGAAAAGGGAAGTAGCAAGGAGGATTCAAGTCACAAGCAGGAGAAGGAAAAGGTACAAGGAGAGAGGAAAGACAGTCAGAGACAGAGAGTGGATGCAGAGTGTTGGGGGAGGAGTGGGGGAGGGGGCTCTTGGGTGTGGGAGTGAGCACCGGTGGAACTATAGATACAGAGCATAATGACCATCACATGTCTGAGAGGGCTGAACAAGAATGGTATCTTTGTAATTACAATCACCGCTTATCCTGTTAGTTCTCGATTCAAGTTTAATGACCAACACATGAAAGGTTTTAGCAGCAGAGCAAGAAGATACGCTCTCCATCAGATGTCAATAGCCAAACAATAGAAGAACAAATACTGCTTGTATCGCATGTGGTGCAGTGGCACATGAGTAATTAACTCTGCCCATGGCAGGGCTGGTGTTAACTGGTATCTGTCTTTTGTCTCTTATAGGTATGCTTTTACTGAATTTTTGTTCGTTATTTAGTTTATATTTAGTGATAATTCCTAATACTATTTTATTTAAGACGAAATTATTTCTGATTTCATTGCAAATAATTCATTTGATATTAAAATGAGGATTAAGATTAGACAAAATTAGATTGTTTTGTTCTCTGAATTCCTTTTGCGGAACTTAAGTTAAATTTACTTAACAATTAATCAATTAATTATTTATTCAGAGTCAGTGTTTCTATAAGAAACAAAATTCAAACAACAAAGAGATCAATGGTTTAAAAAATTATTTTAAGAAAACAATAGAATAAAAACGTTATTATGACATTGAAGAGTTTCCAACAGATCGACCGGTTGTCGTTTGAAAGAAAATGATCAAACGGGACAAAATGTCACCAAAAGAAGCGAAGGACAGAGCAAGCAAGAGCCTGTTTTCTGGAGTTGTTTGCAAGAAAGAGGTGCAGGGTAGATTGACAGAGGGGAGAGGTATCTGAAGAGAGGCGAGTGGAGTGTGGATGACCTCTAATTGCCTGTGTGTTGGTATGTTTGAAGATGAAGCCAATTAAGTCTCAGTCCTCGTCTGACTACACTGAGGGGAGCACATGACAGGCGTGAAATGGTTTTGTCCCACTACCAGTCTTGCATCAAGCTCAAGTCCCCATTGTGACATCGCCAAGTGACAGATAATAATGGAAGTTTTCTCCATCCAAGGACCTTATCTTGGTACTCAGAGGACCAATAAAGCCAATATCCACAGGGGGTCAGTCTTATCGGGCTCATTAACGTCATTAAGACAATCGGGACCTGGTCACCAAACCCTCCAGTAGCAGACGCAAAGAGCAGATTGGAAAACAGAACTAAGTCAATTGTAAGTGGAGGTTGGGCAAATTTAAAACAATCGGGATATGGTCTCCAAAATCTACAGACGTCTTAAGCAGAAACAAATCTGCAGCTGACTGAAATGCTGACTTGAAAACAGAAGTCAATTTAATAAAGGATTTTGATTAGCCAAAAATGCAACAATTGGGATCTGGTCTCCGAAATCGAGAAGCAAAGAGCAGACGCAAAGGCAGACGCCAAAGCAGACGTCAATTGTGAGATGATTTTCATTGGGCCAAACTCTTTTGCGTTCCTTGTGATGATTAGTGCATTGATAAGTTGTAATTAAACACACCTCCCATCAGTGGGAGAGAGAAGCAGCCTCAAAGAAAAGGAATTATTTTCAATAATGAACACTACAGGGAAGCCTTTATCCAAATAAGATCTACATGCAAAGAAAGCTGTACAGCTAAACCAAAACAGGGGAGCAGATTTTATCAATTAGGAAAATACTATAGGAAGTCGAACAGAAAGAGGAAAGAGCTTCTTTGTCTCTTGAAGCCCCAAATAGGAATAAATGATAAAATTTAAGACAGAATTTTGAAAAAAAATGTACCCCATACCCTTGATGCTGGTTTATCTGCATTTTCCCAGGAAGAATATGCTTATGAGTTCATACCTTCCCAATAATACAGGTTACAGATCACTTCCACTCAATCCATGCCGAAACAACTACGAGTAAATATTTTGAAAATTCACAATGGAGTCTTTATCCTCTTAAGTTTCAAACTCGAAGCGAAGACATCAAATTCACATTTTTTCGGATCAAACGAAAACAAAGCAACTGTTTGCCTTTCATTACTCGTCATTCAACCTGGGACGTTTAAACGTATTTGGCCAATGACTGTAACTATTAATCCTCCCTATTTTCCCCAAGTTGCCAATTAAAGTCAGAAAAAGAAGCTGGCCAAGCTCAAAGATCTCTGCATCGTCCATTTCAAGACATCTTCCCCAAACTGTTACTCCTCTCGCCAATAATAAAAAACATTCTTTTGGTCTGGAAGAAGACCATGTTTGGACAGATAAATTTATTTTTACAGTTATCTAATTCTGGTGTACCTTTTTTTATGATTGAATGTATCTTCATTTAATAGAGCTATTTTATCATTTCAATATACCATTGTTATATCATCTTCAAAGTTTTTAAATTTCAATTATCCTTTTATAACTTCTGTATAAATTATGATTAACGATCATAATTAACAAAGTACAAGTGGGACATACCTGGGTGAGCTTCAGCGACAGTTGGCTGTGGGTGCTGAAAAATAGAGAAAACATTTCTTTAAAAAACATTCAATTCAATAAAATCAAAAGAAACAATTAAACATTATAGAGTTATGTAAAGAAATGAACTTAAAACATTACAAGAATAAACTTGTTGGAGGTACTGAATTTATCAATAAAATAATATATATATTAAATTAATTAAGAGGAGGAGAAGAATTATAAGTCATCTGCTGAATTGATCAGTGTCACACCATTCTGAGTGGACCATTTATAGAAATAACAACTCATGGACAAGAAATAAACCTGGGACTAGCCACTAGTGAAAGAAAGGACATCCCAGGATATTCAATGTCCCGCAAGTAACAGGTGAATATATATGAAAATAAAATACTTCAGACGACAATTGCTGTAGATATGATTTTAATACTTGATACGTGTATTTTGACTCATTACAAGTCTTTTCAAAAGTAAATAATTATTATACATATGCTATTAGATTCAACAATAAAGACATGGCAAGACATAACATGTACCGATATGTTCAGTTCCTTATAAAACAAAACTATAAATCATTTGCCAGAAGAAAGTGCTATCCAAATGAAGCAGTATTCACACCATTGTCATCTTATTATTACATTCTGATCACCACGTCGTCAACATGATGGAAGAGCAATAGGATAGTATTTATAGCAGTAAGTATCTTATCACAGATTCACTCTCACTGGAAATTCCATTATTGTTTTATTCATCAGCTTTTTATTCTATTTCGAGAGCTGTAATTTGCAAACAAAATTCAATTTGAAACTGAGAAGAATTGTTTGATAAAGGAGTACAAGTAAAATTTGATTTTAAATAACTTTATTTTTCACATTAAATACTTTCAAGAAGAAAAGGTTATTTCAATATGCATAAATACGTCCCTTTCAGATATAACATTATTTTTAAATGCCATACACATTTTATATTTACAGACCTTTCTGCATTTAAAATGACTAAATCAGTATTATCGGCACTAAAATGCTGTTCATATCTTGAGTCGGCAGTTTTGGTGTAATTTGAACCTAACTTCCAATCTATGCGCCATATTTCTATTTTAAAACCTTTTCAAGGAATCTTTACCTTTACGTTGAGGATAGCCTTCATTGCAACTATCTCGGACATAAAAACACGTAGCTAAATAATAAATTCAATACAACAACATACTGGGAAAAGGATTTCTTTTCCTTTTTAGAGATATTTTTTCAAATGGTGATGAATCTTGAGTTTCTGATCAACAAATAAATGATGTGTTTTTAACAGTTAAATCTCCCCATGAAGGGGATTGAATTTCTGTTATTGCTTTCGTATAATCAAAATAATGCTGTGAAAATTATGCCTATCACTAGAAAATTATGCCTATCAAAAGACGAAATTTTTCATGGAATTGTTTAGCTTCAGATTTGAACTGATTAGAAAACGTAAAGATCAAAGTAACTCTAAGATTATGTATGTAAAAAGAAACGGAGGAAAATTCTTATATCTGATAAAGAAAATGGGAAGAGACGATAAGTTAATAAGACCTTTAAAACAAAACTTGTCATGGGCTTTGTTGCCGATTAGAAGCATCTATCAAGCAGGAAATTATATTTTTTGTCCATTACGAACCCCTGTGGACGATTATGGATTTAATTGAATGCAGAGTAAGGGCCAGTACTCGTGTACAGAGACGAAACGCTCTTCCCAACAGCGCCACAATCACAGAATACCATGGTTCAACGCTTGCAATCAACTTGTAGTTTTGTCGTAACTTTTGGTAGAGGAGACAAAAGAGTTGGTTCAAAAAGCATCCCAAACTTCAAAATGGTGGCTTTTGGTTTGAGTCTTTCTTTCATTTTCTTGTCATTTGTGGTACTTAGTGGTGATCCATAGGCGCTAAGAGCAAGTCTCTGTCAGCATCGGTATCTGACATGCGCCCTTCCTCCCCATTAGCATCTATCACTTTTCGGGATACTTGCTTCAGCACTTTCAATAGCAAAAATCCATAGTAGCCCCCCAAGAAAATGGACGCTGATGAAAGGAAATAAAGACGCCATCTGGCGCAGGAAATGGGATGGAGGCGCAGACTTTCTACGACGCAAACAACAATTGTCAAATTCGCAATTGTTGGCCCTATTTCCATTAGGCAGTTGTTAAGGACCCCTCTTCCAGTGGTCCCTATCTTTTCAACGTGTCACACGTTTCAATCTTGACTGTTGCTGGTTTTTATGTCCGAGCGTTTCTGTATTATGATAAGAATGCTCCTGCCTCTATCGGGGACAAATGAAATTAGACTACCTTCAAACATTAGCAAGTAAAGAATCACAACTTCCTCAAGAAGAGGCTACAAACAGATCGTGCCATCCCTCTATCCATCTCCTCGATCTAACTCGAAGCAGACGGTATCTTCCCTCCATAGCAGACGCCAAGTCACAATCATGGATCACAACTCCATTGCTGAAACTTTCAGCCAATGAATGAACGGAATCTCCTTATGACAACCTTAGCTTATAAACTGGCCATATATCTCGCCTCATGACAGCAGTTATACCATCAAACACTTTTCTCAGGTTTTATTCAAAACATGTCATTTTTCAAGAAGGATAGGATCATCTTTAACAGCACTGATGGCCTCAATTGTTATTGAGATCTGTTTGTCCTAGATTCTTCAGACTTATTCTAAGTAACTATTTTCTTTCTTTTGATGCTAGTTTATTTTTCTTTCATTTTACTATGTTCCCTCTCTCTACTGCTTTATTTATTCTTGATATTTAATGCATAATGTTTTTTTTCCTCTGGATATTTAAAATAATTAATACTTTTTCACACAAAGGATTCTTTTTAAAAAAAGCCATAATGAATAGTTTCCTTCAACATGCATTTGATTCTCCAATCTGGAATAGCTTCTGATGCAGAGTCAATTGATTCATTAAGTCCAAATAGAAAAATAGAATGCATAAATGACTACCCATTCAAAGCATTATGCGAAAATTTGAAACAAATAAAAAAAAACATTTAGTGCCCATCACGACCAATTAAATAATTCAGTGAATAATTGTCAAATCTGGTCGTATTACTTAATGTTATTAAGTCATTTGTCAGAATTTCATATAAATCACTGATCATGAGAAGATTTTAGAAACGTTATTGAAAAAAAAACTAACGCAATGTATCAAATCAGTTCTGCCACAATTATAATGGTTCCATTAGGTCATCGAAAGTCCCAAATTGAAAGCATCATTTTTGCTTGAGGTACATTAGACAACAAATAAAGAATCTGTCAGTCTGAAGCGAGCGCAGCACAATCAATGATTTTCCACCATTAATTCCAGATTTCTTTTGGTCTTTACTAATGGACTCAAGACGTGAAGGTCCGTGCATGCTTCCATGTCACTGCAGAAACCACTGCAGCTCTAAAAAGAATTTTCCATACCACCATGAAAATGAAGCATCAAAGTTCTAAAGCAAATTTTCGGGGAATTATTCCACTATTTAGGTATTATAGACGATTCAGGGATTGAGGGAGGGAAAGATTTCAAATAAATACTGCAAAAAAAGGGTGGATGAAATGCCCACAAAGATGGCTGCAATCTCAGTAGTAGATAGTTTCCTGTCTGAATGTGGACAGTGCCATGCCACGCAAAGCTGCCTTTCTACACTAAGTCGCCGATTGTTCAAGCCAAAAATGAGGAAAAGAGTTTTCAAATTTGCTCTGCGGACCTCCCCCTAGCCTATTATTAAAGGGTGAAAATTACTTCTTTGATGTCGGCCATTTTCCCAGTTTGACACTGGCTAAAGATGAGATTAGTATTGTATGCATAAGAAGTCTGGGAACATAAAACCGAAAACTTGACAATTCCTCCAAGGAAGGCTCATTATCCAGGCAAGAATGCACACTTCTAGTAATGAAGGACATATGTTTACAATAAGACTCGGAACGGAGCCCTCTATGACTGCTGAACCTTGGGTAAAATCCATTGTAATAGATCATTTCCTGTTTTTGTGAAGTTCTAACTTGATCCACATGGAGAGCTACCCTGCTTGCTTCTCTCCGAAACTTCATCATTTTTACACATCGTGAGATTTGTTTATTTGTTTCATAGGAACTCAGCTGTAGGCAATGTCCATAATCACTCTTAAAAAGTGTACAGGAAGTCTGTGTGCATAGCTTTAAGTAATTTAGACAATGTTTCAAACATTTCTGGAACAGGAGAACCATACAAACAAGAAAATGATAAGCAATAACTATGAATTGACACAAAAGAAAGAATGAATGACTAAATGAATGAATGACTAAATGAGTGAATGACTAAATGAATGAATGAATGAATGAATGAGAATAAGAATTACTGAATGACTAAATGAATGAATGACTAAATGAGTGAATGAGAATAAGAATGAATGAATGACTGACTGACTGACTGACTGACTGAATGAATGAATGAATGAATGAATGAATGAATGAATGAATGAATGAATGAATGCATGCATAAAGTTTTAATAAAGATTTTATTAAAAATAAATGATTCCCTCAGTGATGATACACAACCAATTTAATGTATGAACGAAACCAAACACGTTCGGAAAATTAATGAATGAATTTTACTTTGATATGATTTTGATTCCGACACAATAACATCAATATGACTTAAGAAATATATGTGCATGAAAAAATGGATCAACAAATGACAAATGATTGATTTAACATTTTTCTAGACGACTCAAAGGAAATGAATCTATGAATGCATGAACGAATAAATAAATAAATAAATGACTGTATACCATATTCATTATCTTGGATTGAGTGTTTAAGTATGTTCTGAAAGATAATTTCTAACAAAACACATGAAACACAACTAAAAAGGATTGATAAATTTACTGTATGATAATATAAATGTACCTGCCAGCATGATACAGGCTATTTATCATCTCTCAGACCATCTGGAATATTATGAAGCATAGCTGCTAAAATGATTTAACATCAAATGATAACACCATTCATATCTTGAACAAGATATGACTTAATTTTGGACATATCACAGTTTCAGTTATCACCAACCGACCATATCTCAAACAAGACATCACTTCATTTTGAACATATCTTTGTTTTAATTATCTCTATCACAAGAACACATAAATATAAGATCTTTCGCCAACTAGGAACGTAAACAAGTGACATCTTATAAAAGAGTTCTCCCCCCTGTTATCTTATCAAAATGGCCGCTTGAAAAATGACAGGAAGCAGACGCGAAGTATAAGAACATGGCTGACTGTTTTTTGTCTTGTTGTCCTTCTGATAGTACTCATAAAAAATCTTTTTCATCCGTATCTCTGAAACTTGACCCTTCTCTTTGATTTACTTCCTGTTAAGTTTGTTTCTACAATAAGACACAGAACATAACTTAATAAAAACATATATCCCTGATGAAAATATCATTATTGAAATATTTTTTTAATCTAAAATGTTGTTTTTGTGAATGATGAAAATAATTAAAGTAAACAAAATGAGCATTAAACAAGGAATGATTTATGAAAGTTTTGAACAATTATGATTTATTTGCATTTTTGAAAAATAAAAACAAAAACGTTTATAATTAAATGAAAATATTCTTCCTTCAGAAACATATATCATGTGATATTTTTAGGATAACCATGATTAATAACACGAGTTGTGTATTTAAAAAATCTGTGATCAAATAACGTTGCACCTGGTTATAAAACTAGTTGTCAATCAAGCTGTATATACACAACTGACACGGTCTAACACACGCATAAAATACACATATGGACAACATCTGCAACGGAAAACTAATCACTTTTTTGTTTGTCTTAGCAAATGCATAATCTAGTAAAGAGTCCACATTCAAGACTTCTTCGGATAAAAACTTGCTTTGAGATTAATCATTCAATATCACATTTCACATTTTTTTCTTTCTCTTAATTAGAACATTTCCTTTTAGAGGGAACCATTATTTTTGGTACCTGCACTAATAGAAAGTTCAAATACACATGTCAGCCAGGACAGCTAGTACATTCTAGTCGTCACGATATACTACTATCATAACAACCTGCATGTTATCCAGTCTTCCTGATTTATTACGAGTGATAATACTAGTCACATAGGTTCTTGTCTTCAATGTACTACTACCTTGACAACTTTTACAATCTAGTTTTCATTATGATGTAATAGTACCCTAACAACCTGCAGATTGTATATTCTAGTCTTCATGATTTACTATTATTTTGACAACTTTTATATTCTAGTCATAATGATGTAATAGTACCCTAACTATACATATTATAGTTTTTAACTAGTATTTCTTTGAAAGCATTTTAGAAAACTTATACTGTAAAAACATAGGTTGGATTTTGTTATAGGAATGGTTGCTTGAGTCGCCACAATTGTAAATAGATACAAAATGGTTAATGTTATTTTGAATTCTTTAGACAAAAGGATTCCATCAAGACATAACATGGCCATCTTGAAACAAAGTGTAATACAATCTGATTATAAATCAGATACAATGTGATACATCTTGATACAAGTTGATACTCCTTGATACAATGTAATACAAGTTCATACCCATTGATACAATATGATATAACTTGATACAAAGTGATACATCTTGATACAGGTTGATACTCCTTGATACACTGTGATATAACTTGATACAATATGATATAACTTGATATACAATGTGATACATATTAAATCATCTGATACAACCAGATAACACTCCTGATCCAGAACAAGAAGAGATGACCCATAAGCTAGCTTGATACTGACCCCTGATGTACTATCTGTCCCAGCCACATGTCTTACTACAACATCGCCCACAGAGACAAAAAAAGTCACCATTCCAATTTACATATCTCTTTCCCCCTTGAACTCTTTAAATATAGCAGCTTGGATTTCAAAGAAGATGCTCCGGACCCTAGGAATCAGAATGTTCCTTGGCCACACACCATTCAAGTTCTTATCCTGTTATCGGCAGGAGACTTCCGATAACATTTGTGTGCACATGCAGGATTCAAGGCTTATGTCCTGACCTCAGACAAATGGTCCCCACCTCATGATTTAACCAGGCTGATCCCAGATAGGTCGCGGCCATGTGGAGAGGCGGCATGAATGGAACTTTTCCCTTATCTCCACCGATACAAAAGGTTCTTGCAGCATATATTAACCTGCCTGATGTCAGATAGATGCTGGCTCTTCTTGTGTTAACCCTTCATGTACAGGATGTTCTAGTTTGACGACTGATCCCAGATAGGTGGCGGCCATGTGGAGAGGCGGCATGAATGGAACTTTTCCCTTATCTCCACCGATACAAAAGGTTCTTGCAGCATATATTAACCTGCTTGATGTCAGATAGATGCTGGCTCTCCTTGTGTTAACCCTTCATGCACAGGATGTTCTAGGTCGACAAATTCTTTGAAAAAGAAAATTCAATCCCAAAGGAGTTACAATATTACAGATGGCACCTAATTACCTTATCACGTTTTGACACTATTGCAAACGATGCCTTTAAAACTTAAAGATATCTATAAAGCATCATGCATCAGTGTCTCTGCCTCTGACACGAGCAAGTAGGTTACAAAAGCTGTTTTTCCAGTCCCAATATTTAATCCTAGCTGTGAACGATAAATGATAAGACCAGGGTGAACCAGAATACTGCAAGATCTGAATGGTGAGCGGGATGATTGATGCATGAAACCAATTTCCACAACTCCAGAGACCTTTTATCAAAACTTTGAGAGATATGTGAACTATGAACATGGGAACATGAAATAAAGAGTTTTTCATTATAAATGGGTATTTATCACATTTATTTCACCATTCCATTGCAGGTTCCTGTAGAAGTGAATGAGTTTGCCTGTGTTCTAGACTCTTGAACAAGAACATATTGAGCGTCCTTTAGGGATGTAGCTCAGTTGAGTGTTGATCATCATCATGATTGGACGAGTTTGATTCCCATATATATGACATTCCAAGACATTAAAGGGTGGAAGTTGTTGCTGCCTTGCCTGGTCCTCAGTACTACAAGGATGGAACAAAGCATGAACTGGTACTGCACTGTGACTGCCAGGTCCACTTGTTTGAATTAAATTTAATAAATTTACCCACATATACAAGGTTTATTTCAAAACAGATTCATGTCCACAATGTCTGCTCTGTCTGATATTTCAGACAATACATGTACACATAGCTGTCACATAAATTGAATCGTTTTAATAAATTTCAAATTTCTAAACATTCTCAGCAGCTGAAACACTTTTTAACAAAAATCTAAAGAAGATAACAAAGATATATTCATCGGGGTTTCAATAAATAACCGTAACTCGTCACACAAGGAGGTATCAGCTGAAGGACCAGAGGGTACGAGTTTCAAGGGGAAGGGGGTCAGAAAGGGGGACCACATGGCCCTTCCAGCTTCTGTTTTCTCCTCATCCAGATAACTTGAAGGGGGGTCAGTCATTTTCAGCTTCATTTACAGATAGGAGGCAAAGACCGCCACTGGACCGTCTTGGCATTCCTGGTTTATTATCCCTGAAACGCTGCCTGTTTATAGACTCCATTGTTCCAGGGCATCATGGGATAGCTGGCATTCTTTATCAGACGCCTTTGAAACTTTGGCACCTTGGTTTAGTTTAGTTTGTTGTAATATATTAATTTCATTGAAAGTTCATTGCAATAGTTCTTTAATTTGTTTTCTTTTAGTGTATTCTTAAGGGAATGAAAAGCACTTCTCAGTTTGTTGTTGTTCACGCGAATATAATGTATTTATTTTGTTATTTTAAACGCTTAAACGTTAAAACAGAGTTGTGCTTCAATCTTTAGATCTAGAATAAAACTTTCAACAAATTCAACAAAATGACTCTTAACAGCACTTCAGAAAATGGTTCCCCTTTAACCCGTTATCTGTATTTGATCAGAAACACTTTCCTGATTGTGAATGACCAAGTCACAATGACCATGGCGGGTTATTTTTGAAGTTATCTCAGGTCAAAGTAGCAAGTGGAGGTGTAAAGTTGCTAAGAACACTGTAGTATTCACTTCCTTTATTGCCACCAACACTAGTGCCAGTCTCGAACCTAGACTTACAAGGGCCCCATAAACCAAATATTTCTGAATCAAACTTAAAGATAAACTTATGCCACAATATCAGGGAAAAGTTGTCAGATCTGTGTTGGACAAAACGTCAGTGGCAGTATGAAATCTAGACAGAAAGGGCTCTTAAACCAAATAATTCGGATATTAAACTTACAAACACGCTGTAATACGTCACAATATCAGTTCTTAATTTAGAAAAAGTTGTCAAATCTTTATTGGACCTAATACTAGTGGCAGTTTGAAATTTAGATTTTCAAAAGGTTCCTAAAAAATGTCCAAACATTTTGAACCAAATTGAAAATAAACTTCAGCTACACATGAATGATTTCATAAGTTCTTAATTTGACAATTGTTATCAAATCCTTTCTTACCTTAAATAGCAGTGCCAGTCTGAAATGATCTGTAAGGATAGCTAATTTTGAATTCTTCAGGGCTTTTTACGTTTTTCCAATAACTCTGTGACAATATATGGTTAAACACTTACCAATTTACAGGAACTATAACTATGTAACAAGGAACAGTGGCTAAAAATAAGCAAATCGCCAGCACCAAAAAGTAGGGGATTAATTCTTGATGACAAAATTCATGCTTAACCCCTTAGACTCAAGTCCTGGACTATTCTGCTATAGCATTGCTTCAGCCAGGCTGCAATCCGGGTTATTCCCTTACAGAGTTGTGATTCCATTAAATTGACCACTCAGAATACATGTGCAAAGTTGAAGTGTTGACAGAAACCAAAGTAAGTCTATTGCAATGGTTCCATGGTCTTGTAGCAGACCATATAGACATACAGCATAGTCTACATATTCCCTGCTACAGTTGAATGGTGCTAGTCAGTCAAGCCAGTAAGTGAACAATGTAGAAGATTACACAGTCAATAGCACATGTCTCTTATATCAGTCATAATCACTGCTTGGTGTGTATTGTTATATACAATTCCTGGAGCATATATTGGTGTCTGGGGTCATAGAGAGGATAACTAAACACAGTGAGAAGTAGGGGGGAAATTTGAGTTCAATGAAAGTAGATCAAAGTTAAATATGTTTATGTTTAGAGTTTTAAGACAAGGTATTCTTTCTGAAATCAAAATATTTCAATAACTTTTAAATTATAATCTTAGAATATATGTTACAAATTGACATATTATTTTCTATATTCCCTTTGAAGTTTAAGAATTCTTTCCATTTGAAACATCTTTATATGATATGAACTTTGCTGACATGATATGATCTGACATTCATCTTTGTGTAATAAATTTTAAACAGATTTTTCTTTTAATGAATATTTACTCATAAAAAGAAATAATCAAATCTAAGGTAAGAAATATATAGAAAGTTTACGCCCAATTAAAAAACATTTACATTTATCTATATATTCATTACAAAGTCATTTAAAACAGGTTGTAATATAAAAGAATATAAAAAATACCTTTTTTGTAGAGAAAATAATTGTATAAATGGCACATAATTATATTCACTTTGGCAGCACTTAAACAAATATTAAATCTTTCCTCGTTGGAAAAATTGGCAATATTATATTTTACATCAATCACTGTTGTGGAAACCAATCAAGATAATTAGCAATTATCAAGAAACAGGATGCCTTGTATATTTCCCATCACTTTTCCAAACGAGATGTCAGATTTTGACGAGGTGCTGATGTCCATATCACTAACATTTCGCTTCTCAATGAAAGGTGCAGACAGATTACCAAATTGTTTCGGACCAAACAAACAGCTTGTAATATTCATATCTTCACCTAATTTCTCAACAAGGGGTATATCCTCTTGGGGCTTTGCCAGCACTGTTAAACTGTTTCTTAACATATAAACAGTTTAGAAATACTTTTTTTTGCCTTTGCATGACAATTTGAAAATTAATTACTTTGAAATTTACACCAGAGTTTGTTTGAATTTTCAATAATAACTTGATTGCAAACTTAAATTAAAACCAATAAACTCTGGTCAAATTATTTGTCTTTATCTTTTAATCTTTGATTTGGGTATTTAAATCATAATTATCATTGCCAAATCATTTCTTTACAAATTTAACATTATTTTTGAATAATTAAACTCTAGTTAACATTTTCTACTTGGGCTTATAATGTAATATATATAGTATTACATAACCATATCATCAGAAATTATTTAACCTTTCTCTTCATTCGAATGTCTTCATTTTTGAACATGTTATTATACCAAAAGGATGGCTTCTGAGTTTGAAATAATTTATTCCAATTATCTTTTCTTATATCCAATAATAAGTTTATATAACTATCAAAGAAATAATAATCCTTAACTATCACTTCAAAACAGTCTAGAAAATTGGTCACTTGGTCCAAACAAGTAAGTAATTCAACCATTCCCTTTCATATTATACAGCAAGTTGGTCATTTGCCAGTAAAGAGTTATCACTGCTGCAATCTCCACCGATGTCGCTTATTGCGAGAATATTGCGCTAATGAGTTTATAGCGCAGAACATACAAAGTTTATCAACATCCTGTAATTTCAGCAATAATATACAGGAAGCAAGGATTCTTAAATGTAAAACCATTACAACTCCGAATCGGGGAGATTATGTTTTTTGAGACAAAAATAATTAATGCACACAAGATATTCCTGATTTCTATCTTATGTTAAACCCCCGAAACACTGTGAGTTGCTAAGGTTAACATAATAACATCATATTGAGATAAGTTAAGTTCATAAATTAACATTGTTGATTATCCCTTTCCTTGAAAAACCTTTTTATGTCTTTTAATAGGATAAGAAGTATGAATTATTATTCTGATTACCCCAGCCCTATTTAAAAACAAACAACCAAGAACAATGTTTATTCTTCGGTATAATGTGAATTTCTTAATTAGAACTTGTGTAATTAGATTTGAATTTATATTTGAAATTATATAAATTATTGATAAATGTGTATTTAAATCAAAATGACCTAATCATTTTTATTTTAAAAATTATTTCCAACATTGGTTCATTAGAACACTCTTTGACATAACTATTCTTTAGTTATATTACAACTTTAGTTTTTAAATTGCTTAATTCCAAACCATCTTCAGCAGTGTTGTTTCTAGGTCCCCACTTTAGTCAATTCTGAACTGAAGAATCTCTTTGCAATGGAACTACTTTTTTTTAATTTTGAGGGTCATCCAGCCAATAATTTGGGCACATTTTCTCATGACCTCTCTAGAACGACACTGAGAGGTCAATTTACAGAAATCAACCTTGTTTATACAGGGATAAACCAGGGCCTAGATTTTCGAAGCTCTCTTAGCACTACGACAGTCGTAAGTACCATACATTAACATTGGCTTACGACTATCTTAGTGCTAAGAGAGCTTCGAAAACCTAGGCCCAGGACTGACCAGCGAAATATATTCTATTCAGGGCCCATATTCGAAAAGCTGTCTTATTGTTAAGATAGTCGTAAGTCAATGTTAATGTATGGCACTTACGACTATCTTAGTGCTAAGAGAGCTTCGAAATTTATGGGTCCTGAAATATTTCAAGAGAAGCGGGTAAAGATTGAATGGCAATTTGGCGGTTACTCGGAATCAATGCAAGGTTGCACGATTCAGCGAGGCTGTGTGACATACTGCAGCCTCACCTCCTCTTTATCTACCATATATATCCCAATAGTCCTCTCTACATGTATGATAAGGTTCATTCATCGGGGGCTTAGAGAATGAATGGAGCACCACGTTCCTGTAGAGCAGAAATGGCTCTAGCGACATTGCATACTGATAATTCAATGTCACTTGTCACTATCAAACTTGAATTAAAGGGAAAAAAATTTTGGTAGAGGTATAAAATAACAGGATAGGTGTAAATACGATTGTGTTTGCATACAAGTAAATGCACTGCATATTACCAAAATTATTAAAAAAGACCAAAACCTTTAATTTCTAAAAGTAGCAACATTCTTTCAATGAAAAATTCTGGTAAATTTGGAAACTATGCCATAATATGAAATTTCTCCTTTTCTATATCACTCGAGATAACATTGTATTTGTCAAAGGAGATACAGATATTCCCTATATATCTTTGATTCTGTAAATGATGACATTTAAGATACGTAGTTTAGATACTGATGCTAAGACCCACAAGCTGTATGTACGTACATCCCTTTCATTTACCGTAGTTACCCTAAAACAACTCAGAATTAAGTAACAGTACTCAAAAACTTTCGCGATCTAGCATTTCAAATACATAATGAGTCATAATTCACTTCTAAATATTATTTTGGTCTAACAAATGGAAAGATTCATGCATGCAATATTGAGATGTCTTTTACAATTCATATAGATGGAATTAACTGACCTTTCTGAAAGTTCAGACATTTTCTATGAATATTAGTATTATTCCTTTATCTGCACATCTTGGAATATGCCAATGATAGTCTTAGAATGTTAGGCGAGTTGCCAGTCCCTGGTTATTTACATTGTGAAAGAGTTGTGATTCCTGTTAATTGACCTATCAGAACGGTTGATTCCTGTTAATTGACCTATCAGAACGGTTGATTCCTGTAAATTGACCTATCAGAACGGTTGATTCCTGTTAATTGACCTATCAGAACGGTTGATTCCTGTTAATTGACCTATCAGAACGGTTGACACAAATTATTCAGCAGTTGAAGTTTTGGAGATGAGACATATTGAATGAAATGACCTAATCCAAACTAACCATGTTGGGCTGTTTCGATTACAAGTCTTCCAGAGATGAGAGAGATTGTATGAACTTACCTGCTTCTGAAGTCCATCTTTGATGTTCTGGAGTTGAGCGATCATCTCGTTGAGTTTCTGTTCCTTGTCCTGGACCGGTCCCTGGCTGGTCAGTAGCTGCTGGACGCTCTGTATCACATTCGGTTCTTTACTGTCCACTGTGGCGGCCATACTTTCTTTCATGTCAATGTCCTGACTTTTAGAGTTCAATCGTCGCAACACACTTTCCATAGATTTCTTGTGCAGCCCAAGGGTAGGCTTTGTTGTGGCTATGCAATTGTTGTTGTTGTTGTTGTTGTTGTTTAGTGACAAGTTATTATGGTACTCGTCGCTGTCCGATTCAGACGGATGACTGCTGACACGATCGAGAATATGCTTTTTCGGAGGAAGTCTCTCCGATCCACTATCAGAGGAATCGTTGTCGCTTTGTTCAAAATGGACAAAATGTTCCGGTAGGCGAGACTCAATGTCTCCAACACTTTCAAAATGATTATTGTCGCAATCAGAGTTCAGGGCTGGTCGTTCATGAACCGCTATGTCGTCCTGACTTAGTTTTGTAGGGGTGTTCTTACGCTTAGAAGACATACTCCTGCAAGAAAGAAATACAGAGCATTAGAGTGATGAGTACATTTCATTAACATACGTCAAGGTTTAATAAAGTAGGCGATCATATTTCAAGTATAAAACATACCTCGTTGAAAAGTTACCAACTATTAACACTCATCATCCATCAAGTGATTGGAAATGTAAGAAATGACACTTGCTAGACCTCAAATTGCTTCACTTGCTTACATTTGTGGCATGATGTCAGCAGAAGCAAATCCTCTGACAAGCACATCCGGGAAAAGCAAAGTTTCAAATATCCACAACACTATCAAGCTAACATGGGAGAATATCACGCCTGAGTGAACAATTCTTTGAGAATAGAAGATGAAACAAAATCACAAAGAGAATGGAAATCTCTTGGAACAAACTCATGCAGGGTGCAGTGTGAAGTTACTACCCTACCAAATTAAACCAACTTGTGCTGCTTCCAAATTACAGCCAATTGAAGCATTTCCATTCTTGGGCAAGTTCAGGAGCGGCTTATCTGGAAGCATGCTTATTTCAGCCTTCCATCAATTCATGATTTGGCAGGCATTATGCAATCTACACAATAGCTCAGAGTGTTGAAGCAACAACTGTCTTGGAAGGGAGGCAGCGAGAGGCAGGAAGGCAGAGCAGACGCGAAGAAGGGAGAAGCAGACGCAAAGAAGCAGTAGCAGACGGGAACACTGCTCGGAGCAGACGGCAAGGAGAGAGTGAGGTTTGATAACTGGTAATGAGTTAGTGTGTGTGTGAGTGTTTCTGCTGCTCTCCATGTGTTCCCTGTCTCCGCTGAGAGTCTGTAGATAATACAGAGAAGAGTTCAGGACCCTGAGAGTAACTGCCCTTGAATGATTTACTCTAAGAGATGAGTTTATTCATTTCTATAACCCCGTGTGTTCATCCAGAGTTTTCTACGTGCAATACAGCATCAAACAGAGGAATTCTCCTTTACAAAAAGGCAGATTTGACAAGCGTGGTATTGTCAGGGGATCAGAGGGGGTTTATACACAGCCAACCTTCAGCCCTGACGAAGATCTGCGGACGAGGATAGTTGTTGAAACATAAACCAATTTACTTTTTTGTGAAAAAACTCCCAATCTTGTCTTTCAACGATGCTGGTTACAAATTGTGTGTGTCAACAGTTAGGAAGGAGATTTAGCCGATAATTTTTCCAAATTGTTACCAGTGTAAACAGTAACTTCTTATCGCACAGAATGGTAACAGATCAACAATTCAGCGCCGATATGTTTGCTGCTCGTTGCTTGACACTCCTCAAGCTTCTTTTCACTAGACCCAGAAATCAAGCCCGATTTTATCAATTGTGGTATTTCATTGCAGTCGTGGTAATGGCTGCCTCCAGTCCCTGATTTCTCGAGTAGAATATATGTGGTGAGAAGGGACATGTTTTGATAGAAGCATCCCCTTATATTTGATACAATCAAATGAATGATTGAGCTAAGGGGCAGTAAATCGACACAAAGACGAGGGGCGATCTGAAGCATCTCCTAACATAAACACTCTGCAATACAAAGATACCCTGACATTTCTCAGATAGTTCTTATCAATGAATGGACCACCGTTATAAAACACAGGCCATATTCACAATAACACTGACATCCTTGCTCAATAGGCTTCAACACATAGCTTATTACAGCGATAAAAATCTCAGTGATTCATCTCAGACTTAAACTTTGTGATACAAGAATCTTAAAGAATTGTATACTCTAACAGAAAAAATATTATCTTTAAATTTACAACATCTCAGAATTAAACTGCCTTGTTTACGTAATCCACTTGTTACTCAATTTAATTACTTTGATAGATTTAACAAGTCCTTTTATTTTTCACTCCATTAACACTTGAAATGCAATTTTAAAATTATCAAATTTCATTCTTAAAGAGTTGTGAACAAATTAAATCTTGAAAATGTCAATCTCTCGATAAACTGCATTGTTAACTTGAACAATTTGTTGACACATCCTCCTTATTTCAAAACTTAGAAACCCTTTTAATCTTTCACATTGTCTATTATTTAGCTGTTTGATAAACTCTAACAATTTTCAAACTTGAATACATGTTGAACTTTTAAATGAATATCACCTCCCAAATTACATTCATTGTAATTAACAATAAATACAAGTTCAACATAAAAAATCTATGAATTGAAAAAATAAACTCTTTAAATATCAAAGAAAAAATAAATACAAAAACAAAATTTAAATTATCTCTTAAGATGATCAAAATAAAACACAACTTTGCAAATTATAAAGTCTTTAAATCCAAAAGAAAACAAACTGACAAAGCCCTTAACCACAATGGCCACTAAACAGTAGCTTATCTGACCATACAGGGTGCTAGACCTACTGCGGTAGGTAGGTAGGTAACTGGTTGGTAAAGTTTACGGATTACATGGTACTAGTGACACTTGCAAATCACTCTGAGGTAGACGGGGAATTCAGTGACATTTTGAATCTGTACAAGTGGCTCGTAGCTTACTCTAAGTGATACACGTCCCTGATACATATACCACCACATCAGTGCCAGATAAATTGGACGATTCCTTCAGCCTCTGGCAATGTTTCTCTGTGATAAGGCTATGGAATAACCTACCGTAATTACCGCCTGCACATTGTGACATAATGCCACTGTCCTGGCACTGCTGTGTAATTGGCACTGGAGGGTGAAGGCAGGGGGGAAGAGGGGGGAGGGGGAGTGTTGTGCACGAGGGATGTCTATTGAGGGGGTAGGGGCAGAAGCTGTCTGCTTGGAAATGGGAAGGGGGGGAGATAAAGGTGAGATTTTTCCTGAGGAGGAGAAGACAGGTAGGGGTAAGGTCAAGATGACTTGGGAAGAAATCTGGTGAATAATGAAAAGGAAGAGTTTGACAAGGGAAAACGGGTGAAGGGTTTAGATGATTTAAAGATAGTTGGATTGTGTTCCTAGGATGAGATAGGGGTGATGGTGGAATGGTGGGAGGAAGGAAGGGCAGGATACGGGTTCAGATAAAGATGTGAAGGTCATCAATATGAAAATATAACAAATTCTTTATTATGAATGAGATGATGTTTGATTCACTTCTTCATAGGGCCAAAGAATAAAGAAGTTTTAAACTAGATATTATGCTTTACTAAGATTAAGATAAGATGACAAAAAGATAAATGTTCTTGAAAGTTGCTTAGGTAGTCTGCTCAGGGAGGAGGGACAGGGAGAGAAAGGGGAATGGAAGAAGAACCGGTGATGGAATCTTACAAGGAGAAGGTCATCTCACTGGATTGATACCGTCACAGGATACCGTCACAGGATGGTTACTTTAGAGAGAGAAGTGAAGAGAAAGGGTTGACTGAAAGAAATGGACACTGGAGAAATATTAAGGGAGAGAAATGGCAGAGGGAAAAGTGAGATGCAATTGGGTGGGCAAACTGTTAGAAATAGCAAGGGTATCAAGGGTAGAAGAGGATAGTGACTTCTACATGACAAGGAGGAGGCAGGGTGAGAGATTGAGAGGAGAGGGTGGGGGAAAGGAGAGGAGAGGAGAGGAGAGGAGAGGAGAGGAGAGGAGAGGAGAGGAGAGGAGAGGAGAGATATTGAGGGGAGGAGAGAGAAGAGGAGAGAGATTGAGAGGAGAGGAGAGGAGAGAGATTGAGGGGAGAGGAGAGGAGAAGAGAGATTGAGAGGAGAGGAGAGGGGAGAGAGATTGAGAGAAGAGATATTGAGGGGAGAAGAGAGGAGAGATATTGAGGGGAGGAGAGAGAAGAGGAGAGAGATTGAGAGGAGAGGAGAGGAGAGAGATTGAGGGGAGAGGAGAGGAGAGAGATTGAGGGGAGAGGAGAGGAGAGAGATTGAGGGGAGAGGAGAGGAGAGGAGAGGAGAGGAGAGGAGAGGAGAGGAGAGGAGAGGAGAGGAGAGGAGAGGAGAGGAGAGGAGAGGACGTCAGCGCTTGGAATGAATGAAGGGAGGGGGGTGAGACGAGGAAGGGGGATTGCTGGGGTCTCTAGCGGCATTATCTCTCAAACTGTGGTTATCTCCTTCAAGAAAACACAATAAGCAAATCAAAACCACATTTCCACCTGTCAACCATGGCAGCAAAAAATGGGAAATGCCAGGATTGAGGGAGGTGAAAGTTGGAAGCATGTCTGTCAGGTAGCGGGGTAACAAAACAACGGAATGTTCCACGAGACATTATCATCTGATGAACAACTTCCTCGGAATAACAGAAAAACCTGAGAGATTAGGCAGCATTCTTGCCAAGATTGCTATCCACTTTACACTGAGCGATTTCACGCCTTATCTTGTCCCCGAATCCAACATCTTTACAGGTCTCTCTTGCTGAGAAAATGGCAGCCAAACCAACATCATTAAAAAAATAACAATTACATGAGAAGACTGACCGTGAAATTACAAATGTGATACTGAAGATATGAAGTCACTGACAGTTTCAAACATCCATCGATTACACATATCTTTTTATGTGTTTATTGTTCTTACAATTAATATCCTTTTATATGAAACGATTGACGGAATTGTTCACAAACTTTAATCTTGTAAAAGAACTCTTCTTATATCAATGCCAATATTCAACAAATTTGAGCCCATAATGAACTTAGGCATAGTGTTGTAATAGTATTCAAAGTATTAAATACAGAAAAATTCTTTATTTCAAGACCAATGACAAATTTTGAACTGAGAATCCCAAAATGCTCTTTACTGCAAGCTGTGACAAGTTAGACACCATCTTAGCTGATTTTGAAATATTTCCCCTCTATTATTGAGTTCAGATTTCTGTAAGTCTGCCACAAAGAAATGGTTTTGAATTAATCAATTCAAAACTTTAAAACAAGATAAATTTATTTATAACTTTTATCAACTGCCTGAAATGTAGAAGAGTGAGATATCGATGTAGGGAAAACCTTGTTTATCCAACCCCATGTACCTGTAAAAGTACATGAATAAATATTGTTTAAACCATATTTACAAAATGATGCCGCTGATGTCATCATGCCCATAATGTTTCACATCACAGACATGAGAGTGTTTACGAGCTGGAACGTCAGACAGAAGACAATCCTTAAAGAAAAGAACTCTTTAGCGGAATACAACCGGATATCACCTGTTTCTGAGAAATTATTTTTACGAAAACGGAAAATAATGGCCGGCACTCCCTGTTGATTGGAATGTGCACCAATCCCGACTCTTGTTCTTTTTCACCTCTGACCTCTGACCTCATCCTGCACCAATCAAACTCTGCCTTCCACCTGTTAGGGTCACGATGGACTATCACATCATATCATCAAATTCCTCTTTGTATATATACGCTGTACCTATCTCGATAATAACTTTGACGACAAAGCTACATTTTCAAGGAATTGTCTGATATAATAACTGCAAGAATGGTAGCCTCGACAGTGTATTGTATAGCATAGCAGTCATACATATGCCTTAATTGGAAGATATCAGAATTTGAAAAAATGATTCATAACGGTAATAATATAACGATAAGGTAGTAAATAATTTGTTGTCTTTTACATGCAGTCAGGTGTTATATGGAACTCTAAGCATGATGGATAGTCATTATGATGCACTGATTTGGGTTGGAGGGTTATTTTTTAATTCGTAGTATATATAGTAAATTTCGTTGTGGTGTTTTACCATTACATATAGAGGTTGGTAGATTTTCCAAACCGGTTACTCCTTTATCAGACAGAACTTGTAAATATTGTGATTCAAATACTGAATGAAATTCATTTTATGATTAACTGTAAATTTTATTCTGATTTAAGATATGATTTATGGAAATTAAAAGGTGATGCATATCCCTCCTTTTGTCATCTTTCACCGGTAGAACAGTTGATCTTCTTAGTAAAGAGCGAATTTGTTATTCCCCTCTCTGCACTACTTAATTCAATGTTTAGGCGTCGTAGTGAATGTATCCCACTCTAAATCTTTTTATCATTTTATCCAGTTTGTCTTATATTTTAACATCTATTTTAAACTTTCATGGTATCAAAATGTCCATTTGTGTCTCATAGGCTGTTCGGCCGGATGTTTTTTTTTAAAACGTCTGTTGATAATGTGATATAATGTAAAACAACATGTGACACATTAATAAAGTATATTTCTTCTTCTTCTTCTTCTTTTAAGAAATCACAATAACGTTAACATTTTGTTAATGGTTATCCATATATATATATATATAACCTTACAGCACCAGATTCCTTGTCACTACAATGACCATGCAGGCCATATATCAGTTCTTTTATTTTGAATGTTATTTCGACCCCTATTAGGACATAAACAATATGGGAACGTTGCTAACAAACCTGGTTGACAACTTAACTAAGTGATAATTTGATTGACATTTTCTCTCATAACTAATGCATTTTATAATATTTAATAATTTTCCTTAGAAAACCCATCCACTAATATTTTTACCTGAACTATTTTTCCCATAAACAGATACAAAACAAAATATTGTTACTAAATTTGATTGACAATTTTATAAATATTTTCAACAATGAATTCTTTAACAATTTTCAAAATGAATTACGGTTCTGCACAAGAGTTTCTGTCAGGTTTTGAACCAGAATTACAACCTGTTATTGAAGCATAAACTCCTTACCACAAAGACAAACAATTTCAAAGTGAACTTGATAAATAATTTTCTAAATGTAGTTGTTGTGACACCAGATTGCTCATTACGTTCCCTGAAGAGAACCAAGGGCTGTTATGCTGACCTGAAGTATTATCACAGGACACGGACTATCTTTAAGATAACTTTCTAACAATATTACCTCTTATCCATTAAACTGAGAAATTGAGAAAAGTTATCACACAAGACTCAAATAGATCAAGTACTGGTATATCTTGAAGTCTTGAAAATATGTCAGGTGTAGAAATAAAAACATGACGATATAAATATACATCTATGTTCGTGTTCGTTCTGAAAGTAATAAGCATTTTTAAACATCACTACAGTTGTAAACAATTATTCTAACAACAGTGCAAAGAAATTGAAGACTTATATTTTTTATTATTACTGGACCAAATCAACAACTATAAGAAATATATGAAACCTTTTACCTACTACCAAAACATTTAAAAGTTCCAAAGAAATTGAAGTACTATGAAGTTTAAGTGAGATTCTAATTTTCATTTATTAATTATCCCTAACATTATCTAAGTTGGCATCAAATAAACATTTTATCAAACAGGTAATATATTATATATTTTATCATCTAAAAGAATCTCCCAATTACTACTGAAATCAACAGGATTTTATTTTCACTTTCATATGCTGTGTACTACCAATTACCACTGAAAACATCATGGGATATATTTTTTCAGTACTACTATATTGCACCAATTATGACTCAAATCAAAATGAAATATATCAAACATTCACAAGCATACAATACCAATAACCACTGAAATCAACATGGAATATATCAATTATCGCCTACCATACATTACCAATAACCACTGAAATCAACTTAGTGTATATCAAATACCCACCACAATAAAAAATACCAATAACCACTGAAATCAACATGGAATATATCAATTATCGCATACCGTACAATACAAATAATCAATGAAATCAAGCTGAAATATATTTTTTCTGCTAGGTAGGAAGTGATTACGCCTCTCTAGGAGCGGAGATAGTCGATATCTCTTCAGGGCATATTTAAGGGCCGCTGTTGACCTGAGATGACAAGCGGGAGTCCAGAGAGTCACGCTCCCAGTAAACACTACGCTGATACAGCTTGTTAAACAATTCACATCTGTCCGACAGACAGAGAAACAAACTGGAAACATTATTTCTCCGTTTCCTCATGCTTAGCATCTGTTTGAGGTATAGAACAAGATATTTTGACAATATATTTCTGGCATATGCCATATTTTTCCTGATTTATCCTGCGAAGCAAAGACTGGGGAAACATTTCGCTCAAACAAAATATTCTTTAGTTTTGGGCTAGAGTTCTAATAATTATTTTATTTTTAGCAGAATGTAAAATAATTGTTACTTACCGGTAGTCAAAGAATGTGATATTTTTGTAACTAATGTTAAAATGATTCTTAGAAATATAAATTTTGTGTTTGTAATATGTGAAATAATTCTTATACTGTCAAGATATAATGTTTGTAACTAATGATAATGATTTTTAAAAGAAAAAAATGTTATGAAGTAGAAATATGTTATTTGTGTTAAAAGTATCTTGCTTCTGTAGGTATGTGATAAAGCTGAAGTATTTGTTGACAATCTGTCAATCTGTTACAAGATAGGCATCAGATTTACGGAAGCTTAATACCGTTAATTCGGCTCTAAACCAATAAGCTTTAAGTTGTAGCAGCTGTTTGCATATATAACAAGTTCGTCTGGCGGAGAAACGCTTCATTAAACTTTCATCTCTAAAACAAAAATAATTCTTCAAACATACATTTCATCATCAAATAAACTTTAAGTTTTTTAATTAAAAAAAAAAGTAATCGAACCACAAAACATGCTTTATAATTTGTTCCAAACTCGTTTACTCAAAGAAAACTCTGTGATCGGTTTGGAAATATTTTACAGACAAAAAATATGTTGTTTGTCTTTTCTGACAAATAAAATTGCTAATATCGGTTTTTGCCAATTGAAATCAAATGTATCTTCCACGCTTGGCTGATCTTGAGTATAATAAATTCTCTTGACGATTCAGCCGAAAATAATAAGTGACTTAACAACAGTTGATAAAGTTTCTCCACATCTGAAGAAAATTTAAACACTTGAGAAGTTCAATGCATGTTTTCTTTCCTCAAATCCACAAAAATTGCCAGTAAAACAAGCACTTCTCCTTGATAAAATCTCTTTGAGGAAAACTAAATAGAAATTAATTACATTTCAAAAATAGAAACCTCAAAACCAATTTGTGATTATTCATATGAAAACAAAAGATTTTATCTGAGGTTTCCGACATTTGCCAAGTAAAAGACTTTTGACGAGTGATTTGAAAAACGTAATAGACTAGCTTATAACTCGTTTACATCTTCTAAGAGGGAAAAACCATAATCATGTCCTACAATAACTTCAAAGAAAATATACAAAACTTGAGAATATGTCATGAGCCACAAAAAGCACTGTTTCTCTTCCAAAATGTTATTGAAAAGATGGAAAAGTTAACTTTTTCTGTCATTGAATTCCTAGGACAAACACCTGTGTAGACTTAGAATTATCTGATACGTCTGAATGTAAGTCCACGTTTAATTGATAATTCCCGAACCTAAATTACTGGCATTTTGTTATTTAACTTTAGAAACATATGCACTTTGAAGGCTGTGAGAAGAAAAGCCTGAGAAAATGGAAGAATGGAAAGATTGCGGTCTCCTGATATGAAACATAAGCCATCTTTATTTCCATTATAAATTTCTTAAAAGAAATTGAAAAAAAATGGACCGAGTGACTACCGTTTAAGTGACATATTTTCAAAATAATTAATGTTGATTTAAATAACATACTTAAGCCGGATGTTGTTTATTCAATAAAGCTATGTATAGAATATGTGGATATTTTTCTTCTCAAGATTTCATTTTCTTTTCACATCTGTATTAATAGACCATTAAATGCCTGTTCATTTCAGTATGTCAAACTTCATTTAGTGACATTAAAGAGTAGTTTCAAATAACGTTACTATTTAGATAATTCTCACATGTTATAATTTTATCCTAAATATAACAATGCTACAATGTGCATTATGTATATGGCAGTAGTTCTTCAAATTAATTGAACAAAATCTTATATATACATTAGGATAATTCCAAAATTTGCTACAATTGTCAACATCAATAATTGTCAGTGGAAATAAAAAAGTGTTAAACAATAATCTTATTGTTAAGATTTTAAAACAAAAGTATTTTTCATAACTAAGGTAATACCTTTTCTTGTAAAAAGCAATGTGCCTGAAAGCTAATATGTTCAACCATGAAGAAGAAATTTTTTACATACCAAAACATTATAGGAAACCACAGCGTTCTTTGAGACTTACAAATGAACAATTAACCCTATAGAATGATCAAGGTACTTATATGTCCTCCTACTAATTAATATTCATAATGAGCAAATTGAATAACACCCAGTCTGTTGGTTTGAGTAGGTATCTGTCCTTGCTTGATGAATCACAAGAATCAGTATTATCATCGCTTATCGTTGTCGTGCGTTGTCGCGGATGTACGTAAAATGATTGATTGAACTACCTGGTCTGAACATTGACGAATTATAATCACTCATTTCGTACATTTTGTAGTCTATATCACTGCAGGCTGTTATTAATGATTTGAAAACAATGTCATGGGTCGTTAATTTGCGTGATTACTTTCGGAGCCTTGGGTTACCACAGCTCATAATTAATTTCCCGAACTGCAACAACTTTGCCAAGGGTCACAGATTATGCCTCCATCTTTTATTGCATTCCTTAATGTTGGATGTATCAAATAAACCGTTTATGTTTCTTATGGATCTTCAATCACATCTTCTTCTAATCCGTGATTATTACACATTTTCTCTTTTTCGTTAACTGTTTACAAATTTTGTTTCTTCGCTAAACTTCGTTATCCATTTCGTACTAATGGAACGCACAATTATAAAAAAAAATTGCAATCATAATGAGAAATTTTCAAAGCATTTACAGTTCCTTTCAGTTTGCTTTATCAAATTCAAAATTTTTGTTCAAGCATATTTCTCATTCATTCACACATTAACCAAGTGAACAATTATATCTATAATCAAAAGATAAATCTTTGCGGAAAGAATTCCAAAAGACGACAACTGTCAAAATGATTGCAGAAAATCTGAAAAAACAAAAAGAGTATTCCTTCAGAGATTTCTGATGAGTCCAATTCTTTTTATTTCAGCATTCAGATGTTCCTTCTCAAAGCATAGCAGTGTGAAGTCGAAATGCTTTGCGATCACGCATCATTGCACACGCATAAAACTATTAGAGCCTCGTCGCACTTTGTAGTTGTAAAGCTATTAATCACTATGATCAATATTGCTGGGGGTATAATGAATTGCTGATCACTTGCAGTATAGGCTTGGAGTTGACCCCAGCAACCTCCCGACACCAGGGGCTACATTAAAGTGTAAAACTCGCGTGTAGTCTAATCACTCATTATACAAGATTACATTGACTTTCTCACCCATGCTAATTCCTCATACTTCACAATGCTGCAAATTTATTGCCGTCATTTCAATGCCTTGGCTTTGTGTTTCCAAACAACACGTTTTTTCCCTTATTGATTTCAAATTTATCCATTGTCTGTAGCCGCAACCTTGCAAAAGGACAACAAGAAATTTGCGGAATTCCTCAATAAATTTTCTGAATATGCTTTATTTAAATACTATTTAATTTCTGTCTAATGAGCCTGTTGAAAATGGAACTTTAATAGGCCATATTACAAATAGATTAAATAGGATATGTTTTTTGCGTATGCCGTGTTTGGGTTTGTATTAGATTCATCAATCTAAGTGACATATTTCATTTTGTGTTTAATCGATGAGTTTTTATTTTTAAAAACAAAATTCTAAGACTGATTTTTCTTTCAGTTCGTATCTATTATAACCAGATTCACAGTAATTCCCCCAAAAAATTTGTTTTGATCTCAGATTTATAAATTTTACATTTTTCCTGCATCAGCCATCTGCATTTGAAAAACGAAAACATGTAATTATCTAAAATCATCTAATGATTCAATATCTTTTAAAAGAATTGAATAACCAGCAAATAGCTTTCTTTGTCAATATATCTTTATTTACTCCACGGTTTGACAAAATAGTCATTGATTAAATTGTAAAATTCCATATTCTGTTGCATTAACAGCTCAAACTCATCTCTAAACAAGGTTTCTCATTCAATGTTAGTTACAAGCAAAATAGTTTTCTTTCCATAAGAATCATTAAAATACAACTAAAATACATTTTTGAAATTCACAAGAGACACGTAGAAGTTGATGTCCAAGCATAAAACAAAATATTACAACTTCTTTGTATGCTGACGTTATAAATTTATCAATACAAACATTTCAAAAATTTATATGTTTAGTTTAAGAAAGAATTATCAAAAACTCTTTTCACATTTACATAAAATGAAGTTTGAAACACCTCCCCAGTCATCACTATAAGTAAACTATGACTACTGGTTGCAGCTGTACCCCCTGATAGAGTATCTTCTGTAGCAATCACTTGTATATACTCGTGTCACACTAGCTCAATAAAGACGAAAATACTCAGATAATCATCTGTCTATAAAATCTCCAGCGGTGAGAGATGACTACTTTCTTTAACAAATTACTTGTAAATACTCGCAAATATTCCATAAATTATCAAATTTCAAAAGCAACCATCACCTGTTGTAACTTTTCACTTTCTTCAGCTGTGAGGACGTATCAAACATATAATATAATATTTCACCTGGAGTTATTAATAATTATTTATACATAATTTCATAAAGTTGACTTGCAAAGTTTGAAAAAATACACTTCAAATGAATTTGTCATTTATAATTACAGAATTTCTATACGTAACACCATTTTCAATGTTTACATAAACATTATAAAATTAAATTTAGAATTTGTTCAAGTTATATAAACAAGCAAACAAGGGGGAAAAAATAATTTCTCTGGAGAAAAATTTATGATAATGTTGTAAAGTTTCATTAAAAGCATAAAATTAAAAGGAAAAACAATAAAGTATTGCAAATTTGTTTTAAAGCTCTTTGCAACATTTTCACTCTCTAAACGACATAAAAAAGTGAAAAGATATGGTGTTACTCGATCTGGTGAATTCTAAAAGACTTTACCCCATATCGACTCCATACGACAAACCGCGATGGAACCCTCTTTGATTAATTCAGTTCAAGAGGCCTAGAGGCTTGCATGGAAGAAGGGTCGTTTAAATCACTAATGGCCCCTCATATAAAACTGTCATAACATGCTGAAATTTGTGAACGGGTACACATCAAAACTAAAACTTTATGTACATTCCTAAGTTTAACCCATCACCTCTGTTCGGTTCCAAGAGGAATATTATTAAGCAAATGTATGATTTTATTTGTCTTCTATACGAGAGACGCTTCTGTGGCGTGGACACAATTCTCCTGAATCCTATATAAAGATTATCTACGATTGTCTAAGTGATTGGGGAGGCGGTGGTGCTACATTATCGGGATTAGAATCTTGAGATATTGTGAGATGTAAGTGAATTATTCTAATTCTATGGCACAATGTCGTGGCTTTATTCATAAAACATGATATCTGTTGTCTAGACCCTGGCTTGAGATGACGACAAATTAATATTGTTCTCTTTATATCACACATGTTTTATAATTCAGTCATGCGGGAGATGGCACGGTTTATTTCGCAGTGACAATCGCGACTCCGCTTGTATGCTTCTTCACTGGTTTATGATTGGCATTAATATATATTTGTCTATCTCTGGGGCTAACGGTAAAGTGTCTGACGCTTAATAGCACATCCATGCATGATAATCTAAACACCACCAGTGCTTCTTTTACAGTTGCCTCTGAACAGGGAAAGTCAATTATAGATCTACTAAATATACATTAAATCTAAGCCAACAAATAGGAGATTTTATTAACACTATAGAAAAATGACTGAATGATTTTTTTATAAATTAACATTTTAGATGTAAATAATTTATTTTTAAGTTTTAAATTCACAAATGAATCCCAGTGATTTCTTACAGCTCTCTGTATGAAGCTGTGCCGATCACACTAATCATGTTACTCTCTCCAGGCTTTTGATTGGATTTCAATTAGGATTTGCCAATAGATGCAAACTAAAAAAATATTTCAAATATGAAAAAAACCCACAAATTTAATGCATTAAGTTAGATTAGACATCAACATTATTATTCAGTATTTGCATGAATATATATGTAAAAATCTACAAACATCTATTTAAAAAACAAATGGAATGCAACAAGTAAGGTTGCATAAGAGGGCTTCTCTCCATTACAAGCGATGGATGCCGGTAGTCTGTATCAGTTATTAGTTCTCTCTCCTCTATCCTGTGACAATGTTCATTAATTGGATTTGTAAGCTCTGCGGAGTTAAACCCCGACAGAAACACGAATAATCGCGGAGTGATCCAATCACTCGCTGCCCTCAAGCAGTCCATAATTCGCGACACCCAAAAAATAGAGACCCTTAAAACAATCGGAGTCAATTTCTGTCGCCCTAATCCGCTAACTGACTCAACCTCAGAAATTTTCAGATGAACAAGTTGGAACAGTTTGGAAAATATTTGTGTAATTCTAATTAATTTCATTACTCTTTTCTGTAATAATTTTATAAATATTCATCATGTTTACTAATGAGTGTACATGAGCTGTCGTAATCAAATATCATATGAACAATTTGTACGCTAATGTAAGTAAAGTACAATATAAAATGATTAAACCCATATCAAATTCATTTCTACATTTCCTAGTTTATTTATCAGCATTATCAAATCCTAACTTTAACACATAATTCCTATATATCCGTCTTACATATATCGCTTGTTATTTTTTTACCTCCAACACAAGAAACCATCCATGGTTTCCCATTACGTTACTAGAATCCATTTGCAGATCAACGGAAAATGGTGCGTAATGGACAATGCTGATAGGAAGGGAGACGAAAACTGCAAGTTACAACAAAAAAGTGACACAATTGCACAAAAAGGACTACAATTTGACTTAAAAAACGGCACTATTCTGCAATCGTGAAGCACAATGCCAAGACGTTTCAGGCCATTCAAGGACTTAATCAATAACCCATTTTTACAACGGATCACATTTTAGTGAAAAACTGTCACATTTTCTGCCTGTCTTGGAGCTTTTCTCCATAACAATGAGTGTTTTAACCTTATGAATGCTGCATTTAGCTTGAACCTCAAGAGCAATTGTACATTAATATGTCAAACCCCTAAAAACACCTAAATACAGCCTGGATCATCAAGTCTCTCTATTCTGTACTGCTGAGTGATTTATCGCTACAAACATACTTAATTCCACTTGTCTCACAGAAATAGAAATTTTGGGATTGATATTTTGTAATTAAAAATGAAAAGTATTGATGTAGATATACTGGACCAAATTACAGAATTTAAGATGGAGATTTAAAGGGTTTTTTTGCTCTAAATTAGATCTCCTTTATTTAGATAAATAGATTCTTGATATGAAGATACCGGATTTCGCTAGACTACATGCATGTGAAGCAATATATATGATGTATTGTTTAATCTTGTTTTGTGTTATTAGTTATAAAATCAATAATTGTAATTTGCTTAATTAATGGCAATGGCGCTAAAAGATTGATATCTATATTGATGTGATAATGATCAATATTCATGAACCAAATTTTTCTGAATTTACTTTCATTTTCCAATGAATTTCACTTAATGGAGTGTCAAAAATAGTACCCTAATTTAGTGTATGAAAATAAGAAATGCAGAATATTTTAACGTGTTCATGATAATAACCCTCTTCTAGACACCACTGACAAGCTCTGGCATTGATATTGATATGTCGACATGATATTTACAAATGATATTGATATGATATTGACATGGATATTTTACTGCTAATGACATGATATTGACATGAAATCAACATGATTTTGACATCAACATTATTGATATCTGACATAATATTGACACGATATTGACAGTGACATGATATTTTTATGTATATAATATTGACATGATACTGATTTTGACATGATATTGATATTGACATGATATTGAAATTGACATGACATTGACATTGACACGATATTGATATTGATCCGCCACCAGTGGACTCACTGTTTGCATCTGAACATTAAGAATATTGACAAGTTTGATAAATGCCGATAAGAGAGGATTACCCCTGGCAAGATCTTGTCAGATTCAAGAAGATAGAAAACCATCCTTGTCTTGTGCTGGAAATCATACAAAGGAAGGAACTATTCAATATGTACTCCATCTCACAGTCTGTGAATCACTTTCCAAATCACCACATTGACCACAAGTCGAATTTAGTCGTATTTCCCATTATTAAATAAACATGATAATAAGTTTTATGATTAAATAACAACCCCATCTTAAGACGTAAGCTAATGAAGTAAGCGTCAAACCATTCTGAGCAGACAATTTACAGGAACCACAGCTCGTTACACAGGGCTCAAGCTGGATAGGCTTGGAGACAGGATATCCTTGATATCACGGAACCTACAGGTAAAGCATCATTATGAGGTACTGTTAACATTGGTAACATTCTTCCCGAATTTGAAGTTTCCAAGAGGTTTTTAGTTTTGCTCTGGAAAAGAAACTAAATCAACCAGTTATGAATATTAAAACAAACTTTTGGCCCCCTGTAGTTCTCTAAATGTCAACACAATATCACATTGGTAACACCCATACTAAATTTTAAGTTTCTAAGTCATAATTTTTTAAGTTCAGAAATGAAACGAAATCAGAAAAGTTTGCCATTTTTGGTCAAAATTAAAAACCTCCCTGGAGACGTAAGGTTTGCTAAATGGTGAAACATTATCACATTGGTAACATCCACACCAAATTTGAAATTTCCAAGTCATGTAGTCTTTGAGTTGATGATGGGAGAAGGGTATTCGAAGCGCTATACCCGACACAATGTTGTAGTTGGGCTAGTCTGTCTTCCAGACCCTAGAGCAAAATATTCAATTGATTGAAAAAAAATAATTTATTGAGAGAAAATTATAGCAAGTCTAGATTACTCAGCTGTAGGAAATTAAGGCATCTTTAGGGCTCCATTTTGTAAATCTATTTGAATTATTTGTAAAATGTTGTTGGTAAGAAAAATAAACATTTCTGAGACTAAATGTTACAATAATCAAAGGCTTAGTGAATTACTAATAAAAACTTAATATTTGAGTTATGTGATATCTGCATATATATCATTCAGATGTTGGATAGAAAATAATAGTCTTTCTAAACCATTCAAAGATGCAATGCAGGAATAAAAGCAACATTTTCTGTGTAAAAATTGTCATCAGTCCATGGCTGCATGCCTACTCTCTCATCTTCAGTGACGATGCCAAGTCGTAAATATATTTCCCATTTTTCGACTGCCTATAAAAGAAAATTTCTAAGAATTTGTTTATATTGTTAGGAGAACATATTCCTGGAAATTCATTTAATTTTTATCTTCTGTATAATGGTTAGCACTAGGATGAACATGACAATTAAAAAATAAATTCTATTCGATTTAAAAATACGAGTCACATGCACAAATGCAAGGTTTAATTAGTCCAATTTGTCAATGCTCGGGTTAAAAACTATAAGCATTCAAACATATTTCAACACCCTTGAAATGGGATAAAGCGAAGATTGATGGACATGAGCGACCATAACAAATTGAATACACATCAAAGGGGACGACAAATACGAAAAAATAAAAATGAAGAAGAAATATTAGATGAATGATTGTAAAGGTCACAAATTTGCCAGATATGTGAAAACTAAGATTATTCATCTTGTACAGACGATAAACGAATAACAAGCTCGATCTTTACTGACAATCTTTCTTATGGAAAATTCGTCTTAAAGCATACAAACCAACGAAAGTGATCTAGTAATAGAGCATGGAGAACAGGCTATGAATAGAACAGCTGAACAAAAGCTGAATTTATTTATCGTAATTATTTACTTATCATTTGTCATTTTATGACATTAATAAAAGTAATTTTTAGTCTTTGTAAAGCATTTTAATCATAAAATTCATTTAAGTCAGCTATTATATTGTAAAATGGGTGTGAACAAAAACATATAAAACAGATAAAATAATTTTTAAAAATAATAAATTCTAAAAACGTATTATAAAATATAGGCCATCAAATCTTTAAACCAAGAAATCATTTTCTCTAATTGTATAAATTTCAAACTGTTTCGGGGTAAATACTTTTTTTTACGAAGCTAAACAAATTAACCAAATCTACTTATAAGAAACATAACACTCTTAATTACGGAGAATCTTGTTTTATCAAAACTTTTCACTAAAATGATAAATGGACATAATTTTGGAGTCAATTAACGCCTTTTATTTATAGCACATGTGCAATGTTTTCCTATTTGTAATTAGAAAAGAGGATTTGAAAGAGCGAGATTAGTTTTCGCTGACCTTACGTTTACTAGTACGCAAATATCAGAGCAAAGGTCACTCAGTAAAGAACACAATGGAAAATAACAAGCAGCTGTCGAACTACCGAATACGTATAATTACATCTACCGTTATACTTATATATAACGAGGTTGAGGAGTCTGTTTAATACGGACTACAAACAAATTTGGTTTCATAATCAACACTTTGAAGTCTCTTATAAACATGGGATTATATTTCGTAATTGCATCAATGTTTTCACAACAAGTGACTCAACATCAAATTCATTATTACGAACAAAAGTCTTAAATAAGGAAAAACGGATCGACGTTATCTAAGGTATTATATTCTCCACAGTTAACATCTCATCTTACTTATTTGTCTACACGGCAAGATTGTAAAAATTCTTCAAAAGTTTTTCTGATATTTTTTGCATGTGTCCTGATAAGGTATACGCAACTATCAGACAATTACCGATAATAATGGGCACCTTCGTGAACCTAATACCGTGCATATGATCGTAGACAAAATACATTCTAGTTTTAAGTATGCTATGTTCTACTTTATCTTTTGTTAACTTCGGCTTTGTCGATTGACCATTTTCTCAGCCAATTAGGGTGAAAGCTATACCAAATATTTATTACAATACGTACAAGTAAGGAGTAAAATGGCCGAGGAGGCTCTTTATCATAGGCAGCTTGGATTGCAGATCGTAAGTCGTGTCAACATGAAATACACAACCTCGTCCATCTAATCACATAACATAAATAAAAGACTGGGACCGTATCAACACTTGTGATGGCAATTTAATACCAGAATTGATAGCCGGTTGGATACCAAAAATAATCTAACAAAAGAAAACAATTCTGAGATGAAAAAATATTTCCAATGAAGTCTCATCATTTCATCATCATTTTTGATAATCAGAAAGAACTTGAACTAACAAATTTTACAAAACAAAACAATCCTCTTTTTGATGAATTATGAATTTATTTTATGTTCAACTTTTTTTATCATTTGATTACTCTAACAAGAAACAGTCAAAGAAATCAGTTAATGTCTAGAATAAGAAGAAATTTATTTTAGATAGGCTTGCGGTGTCGGTCCTGATAATTCTAAGCACAATTATTGGATAATTCATTTCTAGAACATAGAACATAGATTTTAAAATTGGCTATCAGTACTGATCCCCAAAGTCTTCATAATCGTTGAATGATTCCAAACATTGGTTTGTTTATTTTACAACACATGTAGATTAAGATTGCAGAATTGTTTTTCAAGTTTTATCAAACCCATAATTCTCTTTTCAGTTTCGCTGTCTCCTAGAACATAATTAGATAAAATATTTTGATAAAACTGTATATAGCTAATACTCGTTCATATGACGAGACATAACTTCCAGTACAAATTTTGTCTAGGTTCCGTGTGTTTGTTTACAATATAGGAAATCCTATCACTTCCAAACACCAAGGTCCTAATGCTTGTCTTACCCTCTGACAAGCAGTCAGGTTGAATGAGGTTCAAGTCAGATCACATTTATTCTTATCAGCAGATTTTAAAAAATTCTATTCAAATCAAGACTGTTAGATTTTGTCAGCTTAAATTCATTTAAACACAAAGAAACCATGTATATCATATGGATATGTATTATATGAGTATTGAAGACAGAAAGGTTAGATAAAAAATGTTAGCAAATATTCCTACGATATATGATAAAAAAATCTATACCTTGTCAACCTAAACATTTCCCCCAAAATGTACAATCCCCACCTCCCTCCCTTTAAAGAATTCCCTCTCTCATGAGGGAAGGTAGGCTTCCTACAAAACTTTAGGATACAGTAACAGCCTCCAGTAAACTCTCCCTTTAATAAGCCCCCTTACAATTCACAAAATTGCCCCTCCTTCCCCAAAAATCAGTTCAAATCTCAAATGTCATACCCCACTTTCCAAGTGCCTCACATCCCTACCCTCAGAGCCCTTAAATTCCCCTCCCCTTCTGTTGAACTAGAGCAGGTTAACTACCAACATTCTTCAGGACGTGGAAGCAACTCCTGATAAACTAACTCTCCTCTGAATGTACCCCTGACAAAAAACACAAAAATCCAAAAACACAACTGAAGGAAAACTCTACCCCTTTTTACAATCTCTCCTGCGCTTTCATGAATGAGAGATCGCCAATGTCAACATTCTTGAGGACACAGTAGCACATCGTAACATTTCCTAATACATTGTATAACCCCACACACTACATTTCATTCCCCTACCCACAGCCCTTACAACTCACCCAGCACATCCCTCAATCCCTCCACCCTCCAACCCCCCCTCATTCCTCCCTCCCTCCCGAGCAGGCACCTTGCAAACATTCTTCAGAACAGACAGTAGCACCCCCTGATAAACTCTCCTCTAATATGATGACCTGGCATTTCATGTGTCGGGGAATTGTCTTGCCGAGTAAACCGATCCGTATATTGAAACAACTTTCAGTGAGATAACCACTGACTTATAGGCCATGAGGAGTTTTTTTGACCTGGGCTGTAGTTTTATTGGTCACAGAGCCCACAAAGCTGGGATAGATGAACACCAATACTCGCTATCGGAACCTCTGGACAATATCAGCAGAGATAGACGTGACAGGGACAAGTTTAAGGCTTCAACAATGGAGATTAGCAGACAATCTGGACTAGAAATCAGGTGCTACTTTCTCCCAGGGACGAGAATGAGAGCTTCTGTGCCCCAACCTACAAATACACTACATGTGATGAGAGACACTACACAAAGGGGAGAGATAAGCAAGTAGGGGTGGCAGGGTCATTATGATAGCGACTTGGGACTTGGGATTTGGGATTTGGGAGGGGGTTGTGGTTATAGAGAAAGGAATAGAGAGGTAAGGTTGGGGTAGAAGATGGCAAAGGAAAGAACAGGGTATGAAAAAAAGAAAGTGAGAGGGGAAGAAGATGAATGACAGAGAGGTAGGGGTAGAGAAGTCAGTGTGGTAATGAGAGGAGGGGTAGAGACGTGGAGTAGAGGGCGACAGGGTAGGAATGAGCAAGAGTTGTGGAGATGTCAGACATACCGGTAGATGGTAGAGGTTAAAGAAATTAAAAGTGAGGACAGAAATCCAATGGTGGCACCAGTGAAATGGGTGAAAGTCATTGTGGGAGGACTTGGTGGTTTTACAAAACTGATTCCATTGTAGGTAAATAGGAGGATATGACTGAAGGGGACAGGATTGTTAGACCACAGCCTAGGGTACTGACAGAGGAGACAGGAGAGGGGGTATGGCAATGGTAGAAGGGGCTGGGATAATGGGAGGAGGAGTGGGGGTAAATGGTAGAAGGGGCTGGGATAATGGTAGGAGGAGTGGTGGAAATGGTAGGAAGGGTGGGGTAATGGTGAAAGGGGCTGGGATAATGGTAGGGGGGTGGGGGTAATGCTAGGAAGGGTGGGGTAATGGTAGAAGGGGCTGGGATAATGGTAGGGGGGTGGGGGTAATGCTAGGAAGTGTGGGGTAATGGTAGAAGGGGCTGGGATAATGGTAGGGGGGTGGGGTAATGGTAGAAGGGGCTGGGATAATGGTAGGGGGGTGGGGGTAATGCTAGGAAGGGTGGGGTAATGGCAGAAGGGGCTGGGATAATGGTAGGGGGTGGGGGTAATGCTAGGAAGTGTGGGGTAATGGTAGAAGGGGCTGGGATAGTGTTAAAAGGATATAATGAAATAATAAGATTAGGAGGGATGGAATAATAAAATATAGCTAACATTCCTCTAAAAACAGCTTAAACATTAAACGAAATCAAAATCAGCAACAAACACAGCGAAATCTAATACATAACTGCAGATAAAATATCAATTTGCATAACCTTTTATCCATAAAGTGACTTGCATGATGTGCATAATGTATGTGCCAGCATTACACATTTTGTAACATTTGTCCCAATCTATAACGAAACCTCTTACAAAAAGAATTTCAAAGCCAGAAACTTCAGCTCCATAATCCACAAAGTTCTTATTTCACAAAGTAAACTTGACTTGCAAGCGGATAACTATACATAAGTTATTAGCGACGTATCTTCTACGTAATACATTTCTTAGAGAAAAACATTTTCTATTTCATGGTTCTGGATGTAAATGACATGACAAGCGAGGCCGCAATCATACGCGGTCACTATCGTCTCCGCGATCATACACGGTCACTATCCTTGCCACATACAAACTGGAAAATCAACTTAAACGATGATGTCGCTTTAAAGTGACACTCCAACTTCACAATTTTAAGCCGTCAGTCGAAACAGACGCAGCTGAAATCAAGTATTTAATTTGTCTGCGTTTTACGGACTTCTATTGATAACGACTTGACACTGTTTGCTTGTCTTTCATAAGAAGTAACTCTGTTGAAAAGCTGTTATTTTTTACGACATTTTTTTGTGGGGGAATTTTGAGCTCCGCTTGTCACTAGCATTTCGACTTTGATTTTGTCAATTCTATATTAAAGCGTTTTGGCTCTTCATTTCAAGACTTGCCAACATTGACAATGTCAGCTCGTTAATTACTTGTCCATCAGGTATGACGACTTATGCACAATCTTGAAAATTAATGCTCAGACTTGATGAAGAACAGGGAAGGCATTGCGTCAAATTCATGCAAAATGTTATCGCTTTAATAATGATGAAGAAATTTATTAACGACAGTTGTCATAGCTTTGATTTAGACAAATATTTAAAGATAACCAGAAAAGTTTGATTTATTTCAGACCGTTGAACGATTTCAAGACATTGATACTGACAAATTGAATTTGTAGCGGAAAATAAATTTGAAGAATTCAATTCTATTCAATCTTCAACATGTCACCCTCTAATTGGGCAATGAATGCAAACCAATTGTTATCAACTCATAATCAAATACCTCAAAATCCTGGAAAACCAACAGAAAAAAAAAATCTATTTCAACTCCAATGTCAAATTAAAGGTTTTGTTGCTATAAATGAGAAGTAAAGAATTACTAACGACACGACAGTGAGACAATAATTGGTATTTTTTAAACAATGTTTTTAGTTGTGCTAACAATGCATCTATTTTTGTGACAAAATACAAAAGAACTTGCACAGAGTTTTATTCACGTGTATCAGAAATAATTAAATGACAGAGAAAAGAGAAATTGGTATACTGCTTTGTCACAACAATGTATTTAGTATTGCTGATAAAACACAAAGGGAAATGAACATAGGTTTATACAGTTACAGCGGATTTATATTTTTTGTTTTTACTTTGATGCTAGAAAAATCTTTGATCGTTAGACTTCAGAAACATGAAAACAGACACAAAACATTGCTAATAATCTTTCTACAATCTTCTAAATGAAACAGCCTCTACCAATTAAATTCTTATCTTCTGTGCAACATGCTCTATGGGATATAAACTATTTCCCTGTTTATGTAATTTAACATGAAAGAATTAATTAAATCATACCAACTATATTTAAAAAAATGATCCATTCTTTTGTGGGAATGAAAGTTTGAAGGAAAAAAATACATTAAGTAAGAGGGAAAAAATTTCAAAGCATATTTTCTTTAAACCTGAAAAGTTTTTCTTAAAAGAGTTGATTTTATCTTATAGATTTTTGGGTAACAGACATGAAAAATCCAATCTGTAAATGTGAAAATTAAATCAAATTAATCATAATGTCAGTCATAATATTTTAAAGTACATTATTTTCAATATGATAAAAATCATTCGTAAAAACTCCCTTTGAAAAGAATCCATTTGCATATGACAAATATTAATATGTAAAAACACGATTATCATCAAATAATAAGTGAAATATTTAGAGAAAGGTTATAGTTTTAGAAATTAAATTAACTATTATAATGAAATTCCAAATCATAGTAACATGAGATATTTCAGTTAGTTATGTCGTAAGTATTAAGATGACCCATTTTAAAAATTGATTTGAACAACAGGAATTTTTTTAAATTTTAGAACAAGTTAATAATTTTTAATCATCAAGGATTGTTGTGTTAGATATGTTGTATCTTTATAAAGTCATGTATTTGATATGAATAAATAAATGAGTAAAGTTATATTGATTTTTTTTATCTTTACGAATGTAATCAACATGGAAATTTAGAAAAGAAATTTGACAAGTTAATTAAATATCTAATAACTATAAAATATTAAATAATGTTGATATAGTTATACATTTATGACAGTAAATACTAGAGAATCTCATATTCACAAACAAAATCTGTTTACATTTCCAACATATTCCAAATCTTATACATATGTAGACATCTTTTGATTTATATCTACCATATTTACAAGAACAGTCAAACAACATCAATTCACACTTCAGATGAAATAAATTAGCATAAATTTCCAGATTTCACAATCTAACACCAACCTCAAGAGAAGCTTTTCTACAAAGTTTACCAATATATTTACAAAATTAACCGTGAGTTTACCACATTCCACAAACAACTACTACATCCACTGTAGAATATTTATCAAAATTTTGATTCTTATCAACATGTTTACAAGGAATCTGACTCCAAACAACGCAAAATCTCCCTCCTAAAGAAATGATAAATTATCACAAAACTTTCAAAACAACCACCCACAACTAATTCTGAGTGACTCCCTATCAAAAATACTTCCGGTAAATCGATCTCTGAGGATAGTTGAAGTTAAATTAAATAGATATATACTATATCAAAATTACAAATATCCATATTGAATTAATAGTTACACTTAAAAATAAAGAAAATAACTTTCGGAATAAACTAAGAACTTACATTTCTTCAAGATTTGTTATGAAACTTGTATTTAAATGTTGATAAAAATATTAAAGTAGTACACTAAACTGATTTCAATAGTTTTACAGATTTGACATAAATTATAAATTGATAATAAATAGTGACTGAGTGAGTGACAAACAACAACTAGCAATGACAACAGATAATAACATATACTATCAAACTTCTTAACAATAATTTCAACTTAAGTATTTACATTTAACCCAATAACCAAAACAACAATTTTCCCAGGTCCAATAAAGTGAAAAACTGGCTACTGCTATGACAAACATACTCAAACTTTAATAATATATCAGTTTACACTGAAATTGAGTTTTACAGAAGTAAAACGATTTCATCATCAAGTTAGAACTAAGTTTGAGATCACATTTTGATAGATGCAGTCGATTCAAGCTATTTACAAATTTTCAAACATAACAAAACTGCAATATCTTAAGATATTAAAACTTGTAAATATCTATCCATATTAAATTCGAAATTCAATGATAAATCATAAAGATAGAGATAAAACCCAAATCAAAACACCAGTTTCAACAGTCAGCAAATTCACAATTAACAATTAACAATTAACACAAAACAACAGATTTTTTCAAGTAAAATCAAACCCATTATGACTATATAGGAACAAGCTTCATACTGTCACACTAACTAATGATGAAGAATGACCCTTAAAACTACCAAAATGAAAATTCCTTTACTCAACAAATGACAAATACCCTACAATAACAACAGATTTCTTCAAATCAAGTCAAGCTCGAGATAATAACAAACTAGACACATCAGACATTATCAAACTTCAAAAATATTAATACTCCCTGAAAACAATAGTTTTCTTCAAATTAAACCATACCCAATTGATTAATATAGGAGATAAAAACTCCCCCAAAACAAACGATTCCTTCAAGCAAGCTGACCATACAAAAACACCACCTACTCAATACAAGACAGCGACAAACACTGACTACTCAATACATGATAGTGACTAAACCCAACTACTCAATACAAGATAGTGGACTACAACATGCAGAGACAGAGAAAGATTTACCTAACACAGAGAGAGAGAGCTTCGTGCATTGTAGTAGGGTCTGCAACGGAATCTCGCAGCTAGTCGGGTCGGTAGGCATAAGATTGTGCTGCTGCTGCTGATTATCCCATAGCCGTGGTCTCTCGGAGCTCAGAGGGGGAGCAGGGGGGTGAGCTGCTACCATCATGCTAAGTAAAATGCCGTGTTAGTTGTTTCATGAGCCAATCAGAGGGCCTCTCTTGTCAACTCGGTAGCAGTGATTCACAATATCGCGCCTGGCTTTACAATCAACTGAATATGGATATCCCAGATATCGAGAAAGGCACAGGCATCACTCATATAGATATGGATATATCTTGCTACTCCAGGGGTTGACAAGCAGTTGGTTTGTCATCGAGCTCCTGCCCCTCCTGCCTTCGTTCCCTCTCTGAGTCTTAACACGAGGTGAGAGACATCGTTGAATAACCGCAGCTCGATGTGTTTCCTCTGCAAATACCCCTCAATAGACACTGTCCTACAGTGCTTCGAATTATAACTCTACCGTCCAACCCTCTACCTGAACAGTGCTGTCGACGGAAATGCCTCACAATAGATAAAAGAAAGTCACAGAGCTAACCATCAAATTTATGACGTCTTTCTTTTCTCAATTCAATAAATAACAAAAAAACAGTTTCAACCTTTGAGTCGCAGTTCAATCTTTTTTCCTTTCTTTCTTGATGTAATAATATTGGCAACATTGTGTTCAATGGGCTTGTCAATACTAGCTTGGTCTGCCGCGATACGAGCCCGAACTGCGAACAATCAATCTAACAGACTGTATTGTGCCTTCAATATCTTTAACTGTACTGCCAAACACATAAAACTTGTATATAAAGCCGCATTGAGAGGCGTAAAATAGGAGCATTAGCACAATGGGGCTAACAATCATGTCAGTGACACAATAAGTCACTTTTCTCTTCAGCTAGCGACACGCTAGGAGATTCCATAAGATATAATCGAGGAATAACGGAAATTGTCGCCAGCAGGTGTGAGAAGGCAGATAGTAGTGATTCTTAAAAAATCTTTCATATAGAATATTTTATGAATGTTATTCTTTTCTATTAAAATGATTGATTTTTGTTATGATGTAAAAAGAAATTTTCACAATTCATTTGCCAACTCATGTTGGTTTGAAATGACTAAAACTTGAATATTCAACAGTTCATACAAGGAAATAGAAATTGAATTACAAAGATATTGTCAAAATGGTTTGTGAAAATAAGAATCATGAAAGGTCCGGAAAAGGATTACTTAATGAATCCCAAAGAATAAATTGCAGAATTTTCATAACAACTAAGTTACAAACAAACAACAAATATGGATACAAAAGAGTCATCTCATTTTACAAATTATGAATAAATATCCCATTTCCTATTTCAACACAAACAAGAGCATACATGCATACTAAAATATCAAATTCAAATTTTCAACACAAAAACATCAAATTGATATTGTTTATGATATTTCTTATGGCATCTTTTTAAAGATATCAATCAATCTTAATTCATCATAAATCATTATTGCATACTTCAAAACTTTTAAAAATATGAACATCAAGTTCATTTAATGGTAAATTTCACAGTTTTAATGTCACAATACATCACTATGTGATATACAACTAAAACAAATAAAATCCATGCATTTTTCTAATTAAAATCTTAATCAACTAGAAGAGCGTTTGCGGGACACCGCAAAAGCAGAGCAGCTCCGAAACTTTGGGTCTCGCCTTTCCCTGTTCCGCCTTCTCCTCAGCATAAATAAAATGGGAATTTTTTTTGACAAAATGTTTTTCATTATTCAAGTTATTCTAACAAGTTGAATCATCACTGGGGTCACTTTTCACAACTTTGTTCTTAAAACCTATTTCTGATTTCAAAATTGGATCAAAAGATTAACATGGCCTTAACCAATATCTCATGACCTTGAACTTTGACCTTCAAGGTCACACCATCAATGATTACTTTTCATTGTGTATAACAATCATGCAATGACTCAAAAGTGTTCATTGTTAACATAAGGCATATTCACAATAGCACGCTTAAGTTGTGACCTTGCTGTGACCTTGACCTTTAACAGATTTTAGCAAAAACGTTTTCAAATCTTGGTCTTTCTCCATAGTTGATATATACCAAGTTAGGGCCTGATAGCACAGAAGTTGTTGAAGTTATCGTGTTTACAAGGATTTTTGTAGTGATTTCAGAACTCATGACCTTGACCTTTGACCTTGAATGTGAGCATGTCAAAATATTTCCCCAGGTGTACAAGAAAGAAGCTATATATATGAGGTGTTGATACCTTCATGGAAAAAAGTTATTAAGTGATTTCAGAACTGGTGACCTTGACCCTATCTCGCGACCTTGACCTTTTAAATTCAAGGTCACACAATCAGTGATCACTTTTCATTATGTATAACAATCATGTAATGATTCAAAGTGTTAATAGTTGAAATAAGACATTTTTGCAAAAGCATGCTTAAGTCGTGCCCTCGCTGTGACCTTGACCTTTGACGGATGTAAGCGAAAACCTTTTCAAATCTTGGCCTTTCTCCATAGTTGATGTACACCAAATAAGAGCCTGGTAGCACAAATATTTGTCAAGTTATCGTGTTTACAAGGATTTTTTTTAGCGATTTCAGAACTTGTGACCTTGACCTTTCACCTTGAATGTGAACATGTACAAATCATCCACCAGGTTTATAAGAAAGAAGCTATGTATATGAGGTGTTAATTCCTTCTTGGGAAAAGGTTATTTAGTGATTTCAGAACTGGTGACCTTGAACATGTTTCGTGACCTTGACCTTTTAAATTCAAGGTCACACAATCAGTGATCACTTTTCATTGTGTATAAAGATCATGTAATGATTCAAAGTGTTAATAATTGAAGTAAGACATTTTCGCAAAAGCATGCTTAAGTAGTGTCCTGGCTGTGACCTTGACCTATGACGGATGTTAGCGAAAACCTTTTCAAATTTTGGCCTTTCTCCATAGTTGATGTACACCAAATAAGAGCCTGATAGTACAAATAGTTTTCAAGTTATCGTGTTTACAAGGATTTTTTAAGCGATTTCAGAACTCGTGACCTTGACCTTTGACCTTGAATATGAACATGTCAAAAAAATTCCCCAGGGGCATAAGTAAGAAGTTATGTATATGAGTTCTCAAAACCTTCTAGGAAAAAAGTTATAGCGAATACAAAACGCGCGTGCGGCGGCGGCGGCGGCGGCGGCGGCGGCGGCGACGGAAACTGCGCAAAAACTGATAGCAGCTCCGACTTAGTCGGAGCTGCTAATTATTATAGTCAATTTAATGATTCAAAACATTTGAAATATCTGTATTTAAAAAAAACTTAAAACAAATAAATCCATATGTGTTTCTATTAAAATATAAATCGATGGTTTATGGTGTTAACAGAAATAACATCTGATAAATCTCCATTCAAGATAACCAGGCAGATTACCTCGGAGCAATATGTTAGAATCATCGCAAGTTGTCGGATTGCCACTACATTGTATTAAATGCCTTTCCCACATTCAAACATACTGGGAGTCTTAAGGAAAACAGTATCACACAATTTATAATCATCACTTCTCCAGCAATGACTTTCAAGGGAGATGGAGACTGGCAACACCATTGAAACCACTGGTCAAATTATGGCCACAAACAAGTTGAATCTAAATGATGTGTTAATTAGTCCATAATTAGCCAAACAGGGGCCGCTGAACGACCTTAACAGGGGTCCCCTATGCACACTAAACTTGAACCCTTTGAGTAAGAGGCTTTGAACTTGCGAGCATCGTGTTCTAGGAACATTGCCTTCTGTTCTTCGAGGGTCATACGCGATGAACAGAGGTGGCAGAGTACAGTTATTATCTAAAATGCATTTAGTCCTCCCCGTTTAATGCGATATTGCCTCTTCTCAACACAAGATGGCGCCCTCAGTAGGTCCTTGGTGCTAAGAACTGACAGGTTTCTATCTCGTAATCTTTGTCATGTTGTATTTCTGTATGAATACATGCAAGAAAATTAATTCACAGAGTTTAACATTTACATGCGGCCAATTGAGGGTTCTTTTAACTTTGTTGATAGTTTGGAGTGTTCTCACTGCAGACTTCTTTCCTAGTGCTAAATATTAAGCCTCAAACACATAACCTCATCAAAAAATTACTGAACGTCTTTAAAGAACAGATATAAATGCTCAACCATACCCATCAAACCTGCCTCAAAGTGTATGTTTCTCAGAATTAAGATCCGATTTCAAAAGCAACAGTGGTAGTAGTTATACGCTTAATTGATTTAAAACTCATTAAGTTTGTGATATGATGACAGGTGAATTTAGAAGTGATTAATAAGTTTAAAAAATTTATTATACCTCAATGTTTTTTAAAACGTACGCTCTATTTTGTTTCTTTTAAAAAATTTAAAAGTGGTAGTTATGGAAACTGCAAATTTAAGATTATCATACAAAGAATGTATGAAAGCATATAGAGAGTTGTTTATTAAAAGAACAAATAAATTCAAACAAAATTGGAGATAAAAAATGTTTTACAAAATATATTAGCAATCTCCAAACGTTGATAACTCCAAACCAAAAACCTTTTCTTCACACTCAGCAAAATAACCTTTTTTTCAGCCAATAAATTAATTAATAGAATTTAAGAAATAATTTGTTACACTTCAGTTGTTGAATTAACTACTATAAAACCATTCGGAGTGGGCAATTTACAGGAATCACAACATTTTAACAAAAACAAATATCTATATATTGGGTTGGCAATAATTGGCTAAAGGTTCTCAGATAAAGGATGAACATATAAACCCAGCTAGACTTGAATACAAGAATCTAGATATCCTGCCAATTCCTGGACCCACAGGTAAAAGATGTACTTATAGAGAAAACTACACTTTCTGACGAGGCTCTAGACAATTTTTCGCAGCTCTCTAAGCTCTTAGCTCTCTCTCTAAGTGACTATTTTAGCACTAAACTTGAAAATCAGACATAGGAGACTACCCTTAATCAATATATTATTACTGTGAAATGAAGTTATTGTATCCAAAAAGAACAGTGAAGTGTTACTAGTAAAACCTGACTTGATTTTCAGAAGTCTGTACACTGTATATACAATATCTAAGACTAATTAATACACTGAGTCTGAGAGCCAGTCTACAGGCTTGCTTAAAGTTAAAAGATATACAACACTTTATAAATTTATTTAAATTCATTTTCAAATGAAACGCGTAAAGAATTAATGATGAATTTTTCCAGACATGACCCGTCCATATTAAATCATTGAAATTTACCAGATCTCAAGTAAGACATTTCAAAGATGTCAAAAATTAGAATTAAAAATGTTGAAACAGATTGAAATCGTCAAAATCATTTTTGCATTTGATCTCTTATCAAGTTATGATTATGAACATATTTTTTTAAACTGTCACAATCATCACATAAATAGATAAAGTTATCTTATAGTTGGTTTTCTTTTGAATCAAGAAAATCTTTTAAAACTAAAACACCTTCTACACAAAATGCTGAGTTTTAGTTTCAAGAGAAAAGAAAAAGTCAATGAGTTCATTTATCTGAAAGGAAATAATTACCAGAATAAACAGTTTTGAGTATAAACTGCTGTTAAGAGTTTTTGAGTAATGAGCCATAGGGGGGAAACTTTCTCACAACTTTGTTAAACTTCTCAAAGAACTTGTGTCACCTGGTTAAACCAATGAGTTATTTTTTTGGAAATTCATGGTTCACTGGACGACAGGGTCACAGCTTCATGAAACAACTTCCCTTCTAAGTCTCATAAACCCCCGAAAAAAAGGGAAACGTATAAATTGATTTTGGTTGAAAATACTGTTTCCTTGTCCCAGCATCCTCTACACACGTCAGTTGCGATGTTGATTGATGTAACACTGTCAGACATCTGCTACTGACTGTAGATTTCACAACATTATATCCGCGCATGACAACGATAATTTCAACTGTCCAAGACACCTTTAACTTCCTATGTTTCCTTGACGATGATAAAGGTCACATTAATTGAAATTCATTCAAAAAGACGACACCTGTTGTCCTGTGTCAAACAAAATTAACTTCATTTTTATATCTTTCAGAACGGCCCTAGGGTCGTAGAATTCTTTTGAGATAATATTTCTAATCCTCAAGAGACCATTATGATAGTAATGATATAGTTTTTAATATCTGTACGAGATAGTATTTCTGTGGTATATCAAACTCAATAGCAAGTAATATCGGTGTGATAGAGCTTGTTACATCTCACACATCTCAACAAATGCTTTCTGTACTTCAAACTGTCCCCAGTGGGACAGATATCAAGTTCATCAAGGATTTCAAGCTGATATCATTTGATTGACATCTAGTTCTGTCTTTGTTACGTTTGGAATTCTTAAAGCTGATATGATAATTATAGTCCACTGGTATAGCGCTATGTCCACGCATAAACTTGCTGAAAGCACACTAACTCTCTTACCGCTATTACCTTGAAGGAATGACAATTTCGGGTGCCGTACATCCCTTGTTCAGGTACCCATTAAACAGCTGATTTGAATGACTCTCTTTGTTAAGTTTGGAATTCTTAAGGCTGAAATAATGATTATAGCGCTATTCCCATACATGAGCATGTTCAAAGTGCACAGTTTGTATTATCATCCTGAAGAAGTTGTACTTTCGTTTGTCTTACTTCCCATGTTAAGGCACCCAGTTATTTCAATGACATCTAGTTCCTCTCTTTGTTAAGTTTGGAATTCTCCAGGTGCATGCTTGTGGATTTTAACCCTCAATCTGCAGAACTACTTCAAACCAAACTCACTAAGCCAAAAGGTCATACCACTTTAACCGATTAAGTCACCGGTGGCAGTATGTAGCTTAAACTGTCCTCGCAGTTGACCCTATTTTTGTCATTGTTTCTACGGTACATCCCCCCTTTTACTTGCAACTTTAGCCAAGGGTAGTAATTAATCCTTGCACAAACAGATTAAAGGTCAATATCAAAGTCTTACAATCTTTTATATCATTTTTATCTTTTACAGCATTTCAAAGAACTTTAAATTTTTCTTATAATAAAGATCAATGTTGGATTGAAAATTACCAAGTAAAATGACTCTATGACATATTTACAGTGTTAGCAATTATGTACATACTCAATTCTTGAAATATATGAGAAATATAAAACAAATCCATCCTTTTTTAGGATGAATAAATTAAAAGAGAGAAAGAAGATTATTCTCATGTTCTCCAGGAAACAATTGACTATCATATGTCAGGTTTACTAGCTAATATTAACTTCTCATTATGAACTGTGATGATATAAAAAGTATATTTCTTTATTCAAAATGTACTTCACGAGTAATGGGCAAATTTACCTTGCAACAACATTTTCATAATTTAAGAGTTAATAAATCACATGTTTATTATCATTCTGTTGTTTGTAATTTTATGGGTCATTTAGAATAAATATTTTATTGGAAATGATACACACTATGTAAATGCTTTAAACTTCTTGTTGCAATAGGTTATTACTTTGGTAACGATCACATTATTTATATTCTCTTAAATAAGAGCTATACGAGAAATGTGTATCATCGCAAACTTAAAAGGTAGCCAGAGATTTTGTGGATACAGAAAATGAATATAAGGCAATTAATCAACTGTTCAGTGCTATTTTGACAACAAATCATTGAATATAGGGATTGTATATATATATATATTTGATAAAAAGATTGAAATATTGACCCTCCTTTTAAACAGATAAGTATTTTACATTTTTTCAATTTCTTCAGAGATCAAATATTCTTCATATATGGTTCATTTTATTATGAAATAATATGAAGGTTTTCTAAAATAAATGTTGTTAAACTTAATTGTTCAAAGCAAACAAAATTTGATGACAATAAAACTAGTCTCAAGTTGCAGATTTACAAAGGAAACAAGGGGTCACTCATGAATCATTTAGTAAAATTTATTCCATATCATCAACTCAATACAAAAGGATAATAAAGAGTTAGGTTATATATAACTGCCTATTTGGCTACTTTCTAGCATATATCATTCATTCATAATCATCCAAAAACCAACAATTTAAAAAAAAATTAATTCACATAAAACTAATTAGATAAGCCATTCATTATTGTTTAAAACACACACCCACATTACCCTAGCTTTAAAAGAATTGATTTAGGAATCTGTTCAGAGGAATTCTTGTTGTTCGGGAAGAACTTCCAGTAAAACCTGAACAGCAAGTTTATAACTGACATTCTTACTTCTCAACAATCAGCATTCTCAATTACTGTTGCTGTGTTAACAAATTTATGAAAACAAAGAAATTATTTTCTATCCAAATTTAAAGGAACAGTATGGCTGGCGTATTTGTAGAGAGGAAATTCATAGGAAACTCTCCTATGTGGATTATTGCTGTTATTATAATGATTATCAAAATATAATCATTAACATTATGTTTCATATAGAATGTGCTTTATATCCTAAAATCCTTCAATGCATTAACAACGTCATCCTCTTGATTATTTATTTCCACAAAAAACCTCTTCAATAGAAATCACCATTTTCGACTTTCAGGTGGCTTAGATATTCGAATATACAGGTAAAGCTGAAATCAGAGGTAATACACTCCTATATATATACTGGACAAATATATATTTGAGTCAGTTAATGAATATATCATTATTAAAATTTAATATTTTACAAATATCCCTAATTATTTTTGTCCAGTATATATGAAGACTGAATTTTAAACAGAGATAAAAAGTGTTGAAATATTGTTACCTTTGAAGAAAATAACTGAATAAGTTCCAATACCTATTTCATTAACACTAGATAACTATCAAAAAGTGTTTAAATATTATGAAATGTTTGAATGAAGTCAGTGCCAAAGACAACGCTGATCACCTGTTAACCTATAATGCTGTCAGGCAGACATTGCTGTCAGATATACGACTGGACCGTTTGATTGGTGTCGCTGTTTCGGGTATGAGGCCGACTGCATTCTCAACATTGCCTCCATTACCTAGTGAGTAATTGGTTATAGTTGGTGTTATGTCTACTCCACTGCCAGACATGACCATGGACATTGTAAAGAAAACAGATTTATTAGTATAATTAATTAAATTCATAATAAAATAAAATTAATGAGGCATTTGTTGGTCATCATTATCATCACCATCACATTCAACATCATCATAATCATCAACTTAGAACTCAAATAGGAATACATTTCCATGTCATCATCATAATCATCACTAGAAATGATAAAGTTAGAACTCAAATAGGAATACATTTCATCTGGTTTCACTTAAACGACAGAATAATATATTTAAGAAATTTAATCTTCTTCGTAAATTAAATTTGATTCTTTAATTCAGACTAAATATAATGGTTTATTATGACAGCTTTATGATTCAAGTGATAATGATAGAAGTAAATAATATGAACCTTAAGCTCAGGTTTCATTGTTAGCAATTTAACTGGAATAATACTAAAGAATATATATGTAAATAATCCCAATCTTCATCAACATCAAGGAATCGGTTACAATGACTAGATATCATCACTGACTTAATCCTAAACGACAGCTTTACGATTCAAACACGGAATTAAGTATTTCATCAGCAGGACTTTATCCCACTTCATCGGCGGCCATTTGTACAACAGGTGTATGGATTTATTGATGGACAGTAAAGATGTCTAATTCCCCAGCAGACCGTCAAAATCGCTTGATCACTGATACATACTACTACTGATGACTTTGGCATAGCAGAAAATCTCTGAAAATATCAATTTTGATTGGCTAACCTGTTATGCAATGTGGAAAAGCAAAGTAATCCGTCTTGAGCGACGGTGGTTGAATGATTGACGTCTCTGCGATATCAATTAGAGAGGTTCCCACCAGAAACTCCGAGTCGCAACACTGGCGGAGGATTTCGTGAAACCTGATCGTGAAAATCACCTAAATACACATCATCAACGCAAATCTACAATATGCACTGGAAAGAGAGGTGCAAAATGGATGACGATGTTGTTATAAGCGTGGGTTTGATATTATATGCAAGCTACACAGATTTGTGCTTATACAGAAGTTTGATTAATGACATTTTAATATCCCCTTCATTTTTCCTCCATTTCTTTCCCAATGCATCCATCAAAGAAGTCACTTGTAAAACAATATGTTTTGGGCAAACAAGAGAATTTGAAATTGAAGGATTTCATCCACACACAAAAAACACATGTAAATGATACTTCTTTTTTTCAAATTCTTTTGTTTACAATTTGATCTGTTTTTGGGTTTGAAAACGCATTTGTCTCAAATGACCATAGAAAATGGAATCATTTGTGATTTAAATTTCAACTGTGCATAAATAAGATCAAGCCATGCAAAGCACAACAAATAAGAAGTGAAAAGACGAACCATCTACGCGTCCATCAACAAAGCTCAATTGTTATGAACAATATCTTTTTGCTCACTTAAGGGTAATGACAGTACCATATGTATTTCAACTCTAGCTTGAAAGAAGTGTTTCTCAAACTGAGTGACTTTTCATATTGTTACGAGGTGCTCTCCGCGAACAAGTGCAATTGACAACTCCGTAATCTTAAATGGAAAAAACAGAGCCATTAGCTCTGGCTATTTAAAGTACACAGAAGGAACTCGAGAAATCTTATGCATTTTTGTAATTCCAAATTTATTTGAATTTAAAGTTATGAAAACATTATTGCACTTATTGTATATAAACAGCAATATACTATATACAAAATTTTAATTTAGCTTAGCTGAGAATGAAAATGAAAATTACAAATTCTCAATGAGAGAATTTCATATGAATTTAAAACAGTTTGCATACATTATTTCCTAAGGCTGAAGATTTACATCTCGGCAACACTAGTAGTTATATAATCCTCATTGAGTCGGGACCATTGTTAAAAGATAAAAAAAAAGGCTTTCATCAATTACAGGTGATGGACAATACAATCACACTAAATGGTTTCAGGAAATAGTTCATGTGTCAAATATCAACAAAAACATTTTTATAAAATTATTTCCAAATAGTGATCATTTGCAAAACTATATTGATGTTTTATAGCCATTTTGTAATACTTGAATTAACAGCAGCCATTCTTTATGACCAATTTACAGAAATCACAACTCATCAGCAAAAATATTCATCTGGAATTGACCACTGGAGAAAGAAAAGGGTACACCAAATACATCCATCACCTGCAGGTGAAGTGTTAACAAGTGACCATTGGTCAACAGCAGTCTTCATCTAATACATGACTTATACACTTACAAAGATGACCTGCATATAATGCATTGAACATTTAAAGGGGCAGTAGCACGTTTTTTGCAGAATTTATTTTTTCAAATTTCCCATTTATAATGATAGTTTATGTCATTTGAATTAACCTTAGAGGGTAAAACATCTTATTACACAAACCAATTATCCGTAGTGGTAATAACGGTGTTGCGTATAAAGCAAAAAATGCATGGCGGCACAATTTCTTATTTTGAATGACTAAAAGGATTCCCATGGCTTTACTGAACCATGTAAACTTATTTTTTAACTTGATTTTCCGAAGAGAGAATGGTGTTTTACTATTGGTGACATTATTTTTCAAATACATTTCATCGACTTATTTGAGCGAAACCGTGCTACTGCCCCTTTAAAAGACAAACAACTCATTGTTACCATGCTACTGCCCCTTTAAGCTACCACAGCTCTCAAATCAAGAGATAAGGATTTTATAGCAGACCAAGTAACCGACCACATAAAGGATGGTTTCAAGTCTTTAACTTAGTGAAGAGAGGATGTCTGACCACACAGTTTACTTCTTTCTCCAATGGGAGCTGTAACGGGTTACGGTTGAAAGGTGAATGCTTGGTCTGTGGGTTACAATAACGTGACTTAACGGTGTACAGAACACAGATGGTGTGGTGTAAATAGAAGCAGATTAAAGACTTCCTCAAACCCGACTGACATTAACTGGATATTTACTGTTTGCTTTCCTCTTGCTTCTTCAACAAACACAACAAAATTTGGGCAGAAGAGACAGAAATTAATGGGTCATTTAATAAAAACAGCAGATGTATGAAACAGTACCCGTCCGTCCGCCATTATGTCTTGTATCGTAGAGATCACAGGCCTATTAAAGAGGGGGAGAATAATCTCTGCAGGTTACCAAAGAGATGGGCTCGAAGAAAACAGGAACCGAGAAAACAGGAACCACGTTTGGTGTCAGTTCTTGATGTCAGGACAAAAAGAGGTTTTTTAACTGGACCCAGCTGGGGAATAAGCTGTCAAATCACCGTGGTAACTGACATGCTATAAATCTACATTATGTATGAAAATAAACAGTGGGGAAAGTATAAAGGGGTGATCAAAGCTCAACATAAGATGTGTGTATTTAGGAGAGTGAGAGTTTGACGGGTATAGGTTGAGAACTGCGCTAAGGACTTTGGTTTGATATACAGATTCATTAACAGTATTTAAACTTGCGGAATGGCATTAGCACATGAAGGGGAGCTATCTGGCAGATTTTACCTTTTCAAACAAAGCAGAAGGGGCACTTGGGGGATTGTTCCTTCCTCAACACATAATAAAAGTCCAAGCCAGCGCCTACATAAAGAAAGCAGAAATGGCCGTACCAGAGAAAATAAAATCTTAAGTTTCTTCCAAATTGAAAGCAGCTGAGAACAATTCTATTTGTTGTGGTCGGAGACAGCTTTGAGGTCTTTAGCAGGCCTGAGAATTCAGGAGCAATTGTTCTCACAAACACCCGATGTATATAATGTAAATGTACTTAAACGCTACTTTCGTCAATGGATGAACCTTCTGTGGGCATCCAGGGCGCAGTATCAAAGAGCACCTGTTTGGAGTCTGGACGGGGTCTAACACACAAATGGTTCAACTACAAGCGGAGAAAAAATCCCTTGTGACCCTAATCACGGTATCATATACGATTCGTTACTCTGCTTCTCAGATTGAACTCTGGGAAATTAATCCAAAGTCTTGAATTTTAATCTGATGGTAGGTCATCACGGAACAAGTATCAAATAAATAGAGCCCCCGTTGCACCCCTGCTAAACTAATGTTTAGATTCTTGCGAATACTTTGAAAATCAGAGCCTTCTAGGGTTTTATTATTCTCTGCGAAACTATCCCCCTTTTAATCCTCTGTTCTTGCACTAAGGACATCTGGGAAGGGTCATGTGACTTCCCTGTTACAAATGAACCGTAAATCAACTGTTTCCTTTCAGCCAAGCCTACAACAGACGTTTCGTGTGTCATTCTGAAAACCAAAAATCTATGAAATCATAAGCGTGGCAAATGATTTGCTCGAGAGATTCGTTTTTGATGATTCGCCTGATACAAAAACATATGTCGGTCACTTGGTACATGATTTCATCAGTCGCTAATTGACAAAGTGAAAAAGTTCTCATATTTTAAAATATTTTCTAAAATTATCCCCGCAAAAAAATGCTCGTGATAATTTTACGACAGCTTTCATCATATTTCGTCAGTAAACATACAATCAAACTTCAACTGGAAAGCTGTTGTTGCAATCAATTTCAAATTTACAATTCCAAACGTAAGAATAAAAACTAATTTTCGAGACTTAATGATTATGTTTGTTGAAAATAAAATTGGTGCTTAAAGAGAGCGGTGGTACGAAATGCCAGTCTACGACGGTAAACCATCTCCAAGAGGCTAAGAAGGTTAATTTATGATATTTGGCATCACACAAAAGTCGACAATATTACCCCTAAGAACCATGGGTAATATACAACTGACAAAATAAAACCATTTTGTGCAGAGCTTTTCCCACAAGAAGAAGTTATGAGTTTTTTGTCACCATCTGGACCAGGGCATCAAACACGAGAATCGAAACATATGTCAGTTACACACAGGAAAGAGCATTATCTATGTCCATAACTTCACACCAAAGTGTCAACATTTCTTACAAGTGTGTGCTATTGCATACCTTAGTATCTTTTCCTTTTTTTTATTTCTGGACCAGTTGAAATAAAAGGAAAACTATCCGGTACTTATAATATATAAACTGAGGACTTGCTGAACTTTGGTTTCATGTGCCGTAAAATGAATAAAGTTCATTTGGTGAATCTTAAATTTCAGCAAAATGTTCATGGTTATTAATTCAAGTTTAATTTGATAAACAAATTTGTTTTATAATATATTAAAATAAATCAGATTTCAAAAGATTTAAGGATTTTAAACTAATGATTCAAAATCTTTCACTGCTTAACATATAATAAAATATATACAAGTCATTTGCACAAAATTATTTTAATCTATTACAGATAAAAATTTCAATGATAACTCAGAAATACATATATATCATTGATAAGGCGTAAAAACACTTGTTACTCCACAATCTTCCTGAATCATGTCATAATTAACTCATCATTAAAGACGTAAAGTGAACAACCAAATGTTTCTATATCCCCATTACGAGGCAGAGGCTTTCATCTCTCACAAGCCTCTTGGCCTTCCTTAGTTAAATGTCCAGATAATGGATTTACGAGTTTTAATGGTGTCAAACAAGGGATTTAGCCAATATCTTATATGGTCTAAGAGAGGGAGAGGGTTATATACAAGACCTTCGACTTGCCATAGGTCGCAATGTTTGATAAATTAAACTTGTTGTATAAGCAATCTTGTGAATTTTTCTTTTGATTAAGAATCTGTTATTATCATGCTTTATGATACTTTATAACAGAGATATCAGTTTTTATCTGTATTTGTATATAATAACTCTGAGATAAGGAACCGGTATTCAATGAAGCATAAGTGGCAGCTTTAGTTCAGGGTAGTTGTTAATGTAGGTGAAATGAAGTGTATAAAAAATAAGGACAGGCCCAAAGAAATCTATATTATATCATAAATCACCAATTAACTATCCAGTATCAAAATGACTCAGATTTAATCTACGCAGATTTAGAAAAATGATTTATTGTAAGTAAACCAAGGTACAGGCAAAATAATACCCAACTTTCCTCTTGCCAGTCTCCAACGCTGGCTGATTTAAGACTTACTGCATTTCCTGAAGGTTTTGGTGCTGAGAAATCAGAGCCCACTTTGCATTTCAGGTGAAGCGATCCACTATCTGAGCACTGTAAAGTGAGTGAAATACTTCAAGGCTTAAATCAGCCAGTAATGGAGACTGGCAAGAGTTATACATTGCGTAGGGAAGTTGAACGATACCAGGCAAACATAAAAGCTATCTTATGTTATTAATCATATCAACTCACTATTCAGTATCAAAATGACTCCGATTTTATCTTCATACCTTTAGAAAACAAGCATTGTTTATTGTAGGCAAAACAAGGTACAGGCAAAATTGACAGGCAAAAATAAAATTTATCTGTGTTATTAATCTTATTCAATATCCAGTATCAAAATGACTCAGATTTAATTTTCATAGATTTAGAAATTAGATATTGTTTATTGTAGGCAAAACAAGGTACAGGCAAAATAAAATCTATCTTATGTTATTAATCATATCAATCCACTACCCACTATCAAAATGACTCAGATTCAATCTCCACATACATAAGGCTAATTACAGCCAGTATATAAGTTAGTGGGTACAAAACCAATCTGACCAAACAAAGGTGCCAAGTATGACGAGATAATGACGGAGATAGGAAGATGGGAAGAATATCCCTAGCAGAACTAATAATTCCTTCCCTTGCCTGATTCCAAGCAGCTGTCTACAATCTGTTCACATTTGGTACACATATGAGTCCAGAAACTTCTCAGATTAATACATCTTAAGTGGACCATTACATACATCGAAAAGTAAAGAGAAAATTGGAAGAACATCAAAAACAAATAGAGACTTTCCTAAGCCGGTCAACGCGAGCATTACATATTGTTATTCCATGCGAAGGGAATACGGATTCATATCTCATGGTGCCATACCATTATGGCAGCGCCTCTGTTTTCTGGAAATGTTCTTTGAAGTTGGGTCCTCCTATAGACTCAGCTGCTTGGAACTTCCTTGACTTTGATCCCCACACAAACTCATTATGTCTCTCTTACTAGATTTTTATCTACTTCCACCTACAGAGGATGCTGGGATAGCAATGGAGGACCTACAAAGGCTGATTCTTCTTTAAAGTCAGGGAGAGGAGCGAAAACGGGTAGGGAGCTACTCGGATTAATTATCATGAAGGAGGCGGGTTATTCACATTGGAACAGTTGTTGTAACTTGTGCTTGCCAAACTTTGATGGAACTATATCATTATGATGACAATCTTCGCGACTGATACGCAAAAAGAAAACCCTCTATAAACTCAGCAGGACATCTTTGAAATAAAAATTACTCACTTGAAACCGATCCTTGGTCGGCCGCTTTGAGGATCATTCTATGTTCGGCTATTATCAAAAGTTCATTACAAGAAAAAGTTTAATGATGGCGGCAAACTGTGCTGGAAAGAAACTTTTGTTAAATTCACATCATCGTTCCGCGATTCCATTAATTATCACAGCAGATTTCACAGTTCCTACACCGGTTGATCAGACATCCTCATTTCTACGCACACGAACACTGGCATCTGCACCGATATCAAACAATAGTTCTCCTTTGCCTGTCACAGATACACAATCAATGTGCGGACTACTTTTTCAATCCTTACGCATCCATAGATTGATATTAGCACCCTCACTGCAATAAGGAGGCGAAAAGTAATGTGAAGACCCTCAATGATCCAATATTTTGATAAGGCAAAATTTAGTATAAAATCGTTCCTTGATTGAGATTTATTTGACTGTCTGTTCATATGACTTTATAAACTTTTCTGTCATTAAATATTGCTTAACTTACATACTTGACTTTCATTTGATATTACTGTAAATGGCTGCACTTTGACATAGTCACAACAATAAACAGAATATGCTAATAGATATTATTATAATATACACACGTCTTGACAAAGTTTTGACGTTCATTTTCATTGAGTCACACAATATAAATCGTTAATATAAATCGTTAATATAAATCGCATTGTGAGAACACCTCTTCTAAAATGCCTCTATATACACTTGTATACTAAAACCAGTGTTATGCATACATCACCAATTGGATAAACATTTGAAGACAATAAAATCTGGTGTACTGCATATTATACTGATATTGATATTTATCGATGAATACTGGATCGAGTCCAAATCAGGTAAAACTGGAATAGAGTTTTAGGAATTAAATAAGATACATAGGTTAAAAACAGGATGGTTTATATTTCGGCTGAATTAGCTGAGGAAAAGACAAGATAAAGAGACTCTTTAGTTGCACAATGCAGATTATAATGCAGGATAAACCATTATATAATATCTTTTCACTTTCGCCAACTTAATTTTTGCAAAGTAAATTCAAATTCTATTGGAATATTCTGAAACATTATATTTTCTAAATAACAGGGAACTTGGTCATATTTTCCTATTCGACCTGAGAGTTCTATGTTCAATCAATTATATGTATAATGCAATGCACTCAGATCATTCCAAGTGCAAAGCAAATACTGATGTAAGCTAAGAGCTGGGTTCAGGGGTCATGGGTCGGAGTTCAGGTCGCAGCATTAGCACATGGAACTCTTTGCAACATAGAATTCCTAAAGATCAAGTTCTATGATCGGCCATTGATAAAACTTTGTGAGTGACAGTTTTGACAGTGATGCAACACTTGACAGTTTTCTAACATACACATGAAATATTCATTCTCCAATCACTTCGCATATATTCCATAAATATCGCTTTTTATTATCCTTCGTGAAGCTTATTGAAGGAAATCATAGTTTGTGAGTCGCCACCCTGAAGCAGAGAATCTTTATGAATACACAAAGTAATAAAAACCATCAGAAAGTGATAAAAAAGCACATAATTGTCAGATATTGGGCAAACACATTTCACCAACTGAAATAATCTTACGAAAACTAACACCAATCTTGCCAAACTGATGACGCAATAGATTCAACTTTCAACAAAGGCTTTCAAGATTTTATAATGAATTTCAAATTTTAAAATAACTCTACTCCATATTGTTCCAGAGAAGATACGGACTGAATATTCATAAAGATATTGGAGTAATATTTTCCTTGAGGTCCCAAAACGACCCGATATTGAGCGAGAGCGAGTTCAGCACTCAAGACGTCTATTGTCACCGTTTCTGTTTCAAAACGAGCAGTTGTCCATACAGTACAATTGATTCTTCGACAATCATTTCATCAGCGTCGATGAAGTAAGACCAACAACAGGCACATATTTGTTCACAAACACTGCCAATGTGCCATGATGGACAAACAGGAGGGCAACCCTTGTGAAGAGTAATAGGGCAAATAAGAGGCGAAATATGTTTAGGCTCAATCTTTAATCGTAGCTGTAAGCTCCATCTTGCCTCTCAAGGCTTTTGTTAGAAAATAAATGCACACTCAAGTAAAGACCCTAAAGCAGTCATGTTCAAACCAAAATGGAACCGTGGCCACAGAGAACGGCTCTCAGGTCACAAAAGGGAGGAATACCAATAGGACAATGGTGAACCCCATTATCAAATCAATTAATGCAACATTGTATCTTAGGTTTGAGAGTGAGTGTCTTAGCATATATACTAAGAGGCAGACAGATTTCTTATGCAGGATTGATTTTCCCAGGGTGCGTATTGATATTTATATGGACCCTTAGGATTACAGTTCGGTGCACCCTGCTGTTGCATTCTAGGTAATTCTTCGACATGCGACCACTCACCTCGAGAGATATTTACCTTCCGAGACACTTCTTTGCACATTTCTTTGTACGCTCCTCAAAATAATCTTTATTTCATATGGAAAGAAGGAATTCATCATGCATGACTACAATGAACTAATGTCTTCTTATACCGTCAATAATGTTCCTTCTTTTCCTATTTGTACACACTTTGACTATTTGGTTATCACCATTTAGGTTTAAAATGATATTCTTCCCCCAGTACAAACACTTCTGATGGGAAGTGAAGTTGTTTTTTGTTCTACAAACTCTTAAATCAGGTAACAAGATAAATTCATAGGCAATGTTGCTATGATTAGCCAGAACAGCACACCACAAAGTTTTTCTAATGCATGTTGTTTTTTGTAAGGGACGGTATCTGAAGTTTTTCTTTTCTTCATTTTTGATAGCATTAGATTAATCTTTTCGACAATAAAATCCTATATAAAAGGGCTAACAAATTACTCACAGGGATAATATAATATTAAAACAATAAGTAAATTCAGGCCATTATGAATCTTAAATCCTATATAAAAGGGCTAACAATTTACTCACAGGGATAACAATATTAAAACAATAAGTAAATTCAGGCCATTATGAATCTGAAATCCTATATAAAAGGGCTAACAACTTACTCACAGGGATAACAATATTAAAACAATAATTAAATTCAGGCCATTATGAATCTGGAATCCATTAATGTTTGAAAGCTTCCTAAAAAGGCTGAAAATATCAAAATGACAAAACATGTAACCAAGATCTGGGTCTTTGGCGTGGAGACTTTCACTCAGTTCTAATAGTTTCAACATATACTTTAGCTTGAAGTTCTCAATCTGTCTCTGAACCTGCTTCAACTACATAGCTAGTATTAAAGTCATTGAAACATAGTATTCTATTGGATTTGTTACAACAAACTTCTTGCGTAAAAATATCCTCTATTCAAAACCTTAGTGTATATATCTATGAAACTGCTTTGCTAGTACTTAGTGTTGAAGCCGTCAGGAGAAACAAATACAGACTGTTTTTCTTGGATGTTAGACAGTATTCTGCATACAATGATTGAAGCATGGTTTACAAGACGCATGCATAACCTTGTTGTGTAGCGTGTGTGTGTCAGGGATGATGTTTCTCACCTTGTCTTTTCTGTTTTAGTCAATCTTACTTACTGATGATCTACATTGATAAGCCATCAACAAGCCTCTGTGTTACATCATCATCAAACACTATCAAATTTCATTCAAAATTTGAAGGATCTTTTAACAATATTTGAAGTATCTTTTAACAATGTTTATCTTACCACCAAAGACCAAAGTTTTTTAGTTGTCTTCATCACAATGTATATTCTGTCAGCAGCTTAAAATCGATTCAAGTCAAAATATGTAAATGTTGAATGTTCCAAACAGAAATTTAGAATGATGGATGTCTTATATCTCTCAAGGTTATTTTCTCTTGGAACTCAAAAATCTTTTAGACTAAAGAAAACATTTTTGGTGAATTTTTAATAATAGAAATTGTTACTGAGATATAACATACATTATAAGAACAGAAATATTGAAAACAATCAGTATTTTGTTTAAATTGTATATTTCAATAATTCTCTTCTCAATAACTTGATTATATGTTCAATTTTGTATATGTCTAACCTTAACCTAGCATTAAAAGCATAAAAGTAATGTTATATCTCTATAGTTTCTAAAACCATAAATAAGTTCTAGGCTATATAAGGATAAGAATATATAACCATAACTAAAACAAACATTGAGGGAAAAAGGAAAGAGATAAATCATAATTCATAATAAAAACTACATCCATTAATTGATATCCGCCTCTACATATGTTTATTACATAAGAAGTGTCAGGATGTATTTACAACTTCCCATCAGAGGAAAACAACAGGTGAAGCCAGCACTTACTTCTATTTTTACGTAATCTGTCAATAATTAAACATATTTTACGCAACACTCAATTTTTACAATGTTTTCACTAAATTTCCTTTACTGTGTTCACATCCTAGAACGGAAACACACAGAGCAGGTGTTCGAGCCGTTCAAAGCGGCATTGTAGTCCGGTAACTCAAAAATGTTTGTACTCGTTGAATTTCCTCTTGAATTGAAGTCACATTACTTGATAAACATAATTAAGGATTGTATTCTGGTTAAACGAGTTTATGATTAAACTGGAGTCGAGCTTTCCAAACAACACATGACATGTGGCTGCCCCGCCCACAAGCTTTTATGTTAATCCCAAAACATTTGTTTAAGTAATAGATCTAATTAACAAACCCATTTATCATCATTGATCTAATTATCACGTGGCTTTATGATCGTAAATAATCAAACTGAGAAGTGGCAGGCTCTACAAATGCATTGTAGTTTTCTTACACTGGCTGAACTAGAAGTACAAGCGCAAATAGTTCGTATCTTATCACGTGGCCTAATGAAATCTTAATCTGTATCATTTTTCACACTTCGGCAAGAGGAAAGTTCAGTCGTTAAGATGCTGACGGCAAATACTTGTAAACAGAGGACCTTTCTTCTCTGGCTTGTACATAACGAAACGATGCATTAAGAATGATGTAAACATGCTTAACATTAGTATATATCCTTCAATCTAGGAATTATTTCGAAGATTTTGCATAAAGGCTGCATTGGGACAAGCAGTGTCAATTGTAGAATGTTGGAATGTTTGGTTCCAGTTCTCATGGACAAGTCGGACCATCAGGTGCAAGGGTGTTGTGAATTTTTTACAAATAACAAAAGGTTAAGTGTGTTAGTTTATTTAACTTTTCTGAAAAAATATTGTTACAAACAACATTACTGAGTTTAAAGTTTCGCTAATTTTTTAAATGTCAATCTGTCTCAGTGTGGTAAAATTATCAGTAAAACCATATATTGAAATGAAATGAAATGATTTCTTATTCATATTATATTTCTTTTTCAAATATTGCTCATTTATCTGAACTGAGAGAATCTGTTAAATACATATCTATCTAACATATAAATCAAATGACAACACAAAGGTTTACATTAGAATCAAGAATTTATTTGGAAGAAATCCTGCAACCATCAACCATCAGTATTACAATGAAACCTGCAACACCCATCTTATTCTTTGGATCAATCTTCAAACATTGACATGTCCTTAAACTATGCACTTACACGAAGGAGCAGAAACACTTCAACTTAAACAGAAGCCTAAAACACTGTACTGTAACTATTGCACTTAACAAAGTGAACCCCCTACCCCAAGAAGGCAAGATGCTCTTACTTATACAGTACATTAAGAGCACACATCATTCCCCGAAACAATCTTTTTATGATTACAGATACATTATACGTGGCCTCGTGTTTCTCCTCCGTAATGTATTTTGGTTATTTATGGGCAGCAAATGTAATCGCTAATATTGATAGTGAAATACAAGCAGCAAGTCTTGGCTTTACACCTGTATGTACAATCGTTATCACCTGACAGGTGATAAGGGGGAACCTGTTATACCTGTCAATCATTCACAGGTATATTTTGAGGGGGGTAGGGTTGTGGCAGACTGAAGGAAGGAGGGTAGTGGTCAGTTTATAAGAGGTTGGGTCATATGCAGGGGGGACGGTAAACTGGGGGGACAGGATGGTTAGTTTTCATGTTTTTCACATTTGATGCAAAATTGGGGGTGGGGGTGTCAGTAGTTTGATAAAAGTGTGTGGGGAGGAGGGGGTGGGGGATTTTCAAGAAGCGAAGAACTGAAGGTTTTTTTTTGTTGAAAGCAGGGTTTGATTGTGCCAGGTCATCTAAAAAAAATTATTTTGAAAATGGGAAGAGGTTGGTAACATTTAAATGGGGCTGGGGGCTGGGGGCTGGGGGCTCCGAGTTTGGGGCTGGGGACAGAGATTTAGGCTTTCCAGTAGGAAAAGGTCTATTTCAGGTGGGGATATGATTCTCAAGGGTGTTAGGTCATTGGGGAGAGGGTATTGAAGAAGGGGGCGAGTGCGTATAACTGGAGGAAGTGATGGGATCATTTAAAAGTGAAAATAACATTTTGAAAATTTTATAGGTTTTTATTTTTTCAACAGGGTTCTGATGGAGAAGAGTGAGATTTGAGACACAAAAATATAACAGTAGTGGGAGTAGAAAACACAGAACATTAGCTCAATATAGCACTTATAAGTTCAAGTTGGAGGATTGAATTTATAGCCTGTACCATACATTGTCCATTAATCTTTGCAAAAGAGCAATAAATGTCAGAATGAACTAAGTTTTATCTCAAAAAGAACAAAAAACTTACAGAAAATATAAATATATATATATGCTGTGCTATTTAAGAACAAATGCACCAATCGTTTAAAATTTTAAATCAACCCTTCCCCTGAAACATTTTGACAAACCTTGGTTGAAGAAACCCCCCCCCACCCCACCCGGATCTGCCTATACAATTAATTAATGAATGAACCATGATCAATTTGAAATATATTGCTTTGGATGGTGTATGGTCTAGTACCATTTTTACCTTAAGTGGAAGTAATGTCTACAAAAGAAGGGTCTTCCTCAGTCTCTTTAAACATTCTATTTTCATTTTCTGTCATTTCACATCATAAAACAAACTTGTAGCTGAAGGAAGTTTATCCATATCAATAGCTGGAGATGAGAGGCGAAGAAGCCTTTTTTTTAATTTAACAAATTTTAGATTTGGTTGATAGTGAAATTTTCATCATAAAGTCCAATCTTCCCCTTAAATGTTGACTTTTTATTACACGTCATATTGCTAAAACATTGATATCAAAATCATAATTATATATATGTGGAGAAATAAAAATGATGAGTAATGTGCATGTTGAAGGGAGTTATCAGGAAGGCAGTATTTTGACAATCTGTCACTGTCTGATATGACATGATCCAGGTCTCAAACATTCATCAATATTGTCTGTAGGGCAAATATTTATATAATATTTCCTACACAACTACTCATCAATTATGTCAAGAACTGGATACCTGAGAAGGATATGTTTACTGTAATCACTCACCAGGTAAATGAGTACTATTAATTAACTATGCTTACAAAATTTAATGCGTAATTCCCTTTGATGCGAAAAAAGTACGAAGATGAATTTAAGGATAAATGAAAGAAGCTTCGAAATAAAGTTCATAGGCGGATCTCAAAAATTTCAAATTTCATCTTTGGGGTCCATGAAATTTACATGCAAATATTTTCTAAAGGGGGGGGGGGGGGTTTGGGGAAGGAGTTCTAAAGCTTATTCCCTTTGGTAAGGAAACTGTAAACTGGTCACTGAGAATGGTTGGGGACTTATTCAGCAAGTATAGAAGTAATCAACATATAGGAATACACTCTTGTGTTGAAGAAATGAATTGCAAAAATGGTCAACACTGAACAAACACAAATCCTTTCAACAGGCAAGAAAATGCATTCTCTAATTCTGGGGCGACAGAGGGAGGGGGTGGGGAGACAGATGAATGGGGTGCTGACACACTCTAGATTGGTCAGTAATGAGCTCCCTTGGGGTCAGAAACATGGACAGAGTTTGTAAGAGAATTGGCATAGGTATAAAACTTTCACAAAGATCCCTTGATGAGCTTAAGGTGTTGTTAATTCATTGTTAAAACTTTGGACTTTGTTCACCATTTGTTTATTTTTGCTGCATATTAAAGATATAGAGGTGAGGTGAGGTGAGTTGGGGTTTATTGTCGCTTTCACGAGTATTTCACTTATATCGTGGCTGCTAGTATTATTGCAGGGTGAAAAGCAGCAATGCCATGTGGCTATGCATTGTGGTGAAACCTGCGAGCAGCGGCTGGAACTAGCGAACCATGGGTGGTACTACGCTGAATTCAGTGTAGCATTGCACCCAAACCTTACTGTGTGTAGAACAGTTCTCTACTGCAGACAAAGTTGCTGTGCCCCTGGCGGGATTCGAACCCCAGACCTCTTGATCCGAAGCCGAACGCGCTAACCACTGCGCTATCCCGCCCTATAAAGAGATAGAGTAATATCTATCACAAGCTAGAGAATCTTTGATAGAATGAAGGCAACTTTTCCATTGATATAGGAATCAGTTTGACCTAGGAGTGGTTGAAAGACAATGGTTCCATAGTTTTCTAGTTCCCTCAGCTGTAACATGGCCAAATATAATTTAATTTAATTTGCAATTTCAATGTTCAGTTCTATGTATTGAATGTTCTGATGTTTGTATTGGTAAGGTATTAATATATTAGGCAATATTTTGTTTGTTATCAAACTGGATTCTTCATCTGAGAATGAAAATATGATTAAATCAATTAGCCAGTGCTAATGTATGACCCCAAGTTTTAGAGTGGACTTCAGTAATTCCCAAATAGTTTCAATTTTTAAGAAAAGATAGCTTCACTAATTTCCTAATCCCTTTTTTCATTGAATAAAATATGTTTAAATAAAAAAAATCCCACGCAAATTGAAAGTAAGGGACTATATTTCCTCAGTTCCGTTAGCTGCAGTAAGATGGTTGGTAAGCCAGTTTTGACATATGGCATAAACAAATAATTAAACCTGAGTACCATTGCGGAACCAAACCACTGTTGAATCATACCTCGTAAACCAAGAGAATATTCCATGTTAGTCAAGGGCTATACTTTAAATCCATGCTACTGTAGGTATGTGTCTGGTGACCTTTGGAGTTCGTCTTCATAATTTCTCTATACATGCGAGGAATAACATATTTAATCATAAAAAGAGAAATTTAAACAAACATTTCTTCTGATAAGGATTAATTTCAACAAAATAGTAACCTTAGCATTATTATCAGTTGTATTCTCAGTTAGGGAAACAGTATCATTTACATCATTATCAACAACGTAAGAAGATAATTATTTTCATTTTATCTCTTCCAGAACCATGCTGTGTAATTGTCCATGATATTTTTACCCCGTCTTTGAAAAAGCGTAATGAAATTCACTGAGCGCCATGTACATACATACATCACAAGAAAAGAGGAAAACTATTCTCCTAAAGACATATCTCGACTCTACGATAACCACATGAAACAATGAAAGGTGCCTCTGTGGAACCAATTTTCAAAAAAGCGTCAGCGGAATGGCAAAAAGTTTCATAGAATAATCACGACACGATAGACAAGCGGTTCGGATGTCTTTGATAGTTATCTGTAATGGTACGTAGACGATTTTGTTGTGATGTTTTTATATATTCTTGATTTTGAAAGCATATTAATGTGTCGTTATATTATTTTAAATAGCATGAAAATTTATGTCAAACACTCCAATGGGAATGATTGATGAAAGGAGAACATAAACAAACTTAGAAACATTTTCATATCTTTTGTTCATACATACGGAGAACTAACAATATGCATACTCATAACTGGGGAAAATAAATATTTAATGAAGTTCATGGTGTTTTCATGACAATAAATGCATACATAAAAAGATATTTAAAATATGATTATATATTGAATTTTGAATAAATGTTTACAATGATGAACATGTCAACCATATGTAAATGACCCCTAAAAATATTTTTATTGGACTATAAGAGTTTGCTAGGAGGCAAGGTATACACAATTTTTTATTTGACCAAATTAATCCACAAAATAGCTTTTTTATAACGTACTGAAAAACATTTAGACATAAAAATGGGTAAAACAAACGGACGTTTATTTTCATAAGTTTGCATTAAAAAATGGTATCCAGTTTTTTATGAAAGACTTTAAACAGTGGTTCAGATCTTTAACAGATTTTTCACTGCAAACATGATAAGTTAGAGTGAAGAATTCGTTGCTATCACATGTTGACAGGCCCAGCAACTAACTGCTGTGTTTCAGCCTATTTGATAGAGCTCTTGAACTAGAATCACAAACAGGTTTTGTTGCAATGGTGATAACTTGCATTATTTACAGAATAAAATACACTTGTAGTGTCATTCTATCCTCTGTTTTAGTCGTAAAAACTTAAAGTTTACCGAAATCTTTACAACTCAGGCAGCTGAACAGCTAGATTAGGCATTCTACTTTATCCCAATTCTTTTATTTCACCAAAAAATTAACTAAAACATGTAACCCAATAATTCAATTTGTGGTTTACAAGAAAATAGACTAATATTCTTAGAAGTTTAAAAGAAATTTGTCTCACTATTCTGCGTTAGTTCTAATTCGAATGGATATGCTTTTTAAATTTCAATCTGAATTAATATTTTGAATGAATGACAATTTGACTGAAAAGAGTTCATTATGACACAATGATCTTTTCATTAATGATGACATATTTCACTTATATAAACATGCACATATTTGTTTATAGATGCACCTTCCCCTGTCATTAGATAACGGTTCATGTACATTCAAGTTCAAGCTTAAAGGGGCAGTAGCACGTTTTTTGCAAATTTAATTTTTTCCAATTTCCCATTTATAATGATAGTTCATGTCATTTTTATTTACTTAAGAGGGTAAAAATTCTCATTATACAAACCAATTATCCATAGTGATAATATCGGTGTTTATATAAAGCCAAAATTGCATGGTGACCATTTTATTGTGACCACTTTTTATTATTTTGAATGACAAAAAATATACGGAACCATGTACATTTTTTAACTTGATTTTCCGAAGAGAGGAGGGTGCTTTACCATTGGTGACATAATTTTTCAAATACATATCATCAACTTATTTGAGCGAAAAAACGTGCTACTGCCCCTTTAAGGTGTCTTTCTCCTTTTATTTCTTTCTTCAATTGTAGACATGTATTGAATTTCTATTTCAAATGTCTTAACTTATTTAAAAGTATGTTGCCTTTTGAAAATCATATAAATATCAAATTGGCATTCTGCATTATGATATTTATCAAATGTTCTGATAGTTTTAAGACAACATGAAAGAGTGTGTGTGTGTATATGTTAAAAAGGATAACAATTGCATTAGTATGGGCAAAATATCCTGTTCAATCTTTTATTTGGAATTTCTATTTAATCTGTGACTTGCATTTGTTCAAATTATCACTGTAGATGTATGTACATCTATTGCTTTGTATATTAATAATGATTATGTTCTGAATAATCAACAACTATGTGAGTGAGTGAGTGTATCGATCCATAATTTGAATACAACATTTGCGTTTTTGATAAATCGTATCTCCATATACTTCATTACTCACAGGCACAGTTTTGGGATTCTTTTAACAAATTTGCATAGCTATAAAGGTTAACTAAAAAACATCCTTATTCTACCAATATCAAATACAATTCTCAAATTAAAGACAAACCTTCATTGTAAAGATAAATATACAATTTAATTGAACAATAATTCTTTCCAAAGACTTATTTCCAAACTCTCATATAGATGTGAAATTGAAAACTAAATATTCCCATAATTCTGTTTGCCTACATTAAAATAAAAACCTTTAATTTAACAAATAACAACAAAAATCAAATGCCAAAATCCTCAAAAAGTTATAAAATACAAAATTTAGTAATAAAAGGTTTCCCTAAAAAATTATTTGCAATATGATTATTGAACTAAAAAACAAACAGATACCAACAAATCCATGACTCAGATACTCAAAATGGCATAAATCTAAAACATTGAAATAAAAAGATTTCCTGTTTGCAATGAGATTAAGGAAACTAAAAAAATTATACCAGGTGAAACTTACCTGTAATTAACACAGGATTCTGAAATTGTTTATTGATACCAAAATCCATTTAAAAGTAACTAAGACGATAGGTGCAAACTGCTTTCAGTTGCATAGCTTGTCAATAATGATGACAAAAAGGCACTGTGAGCTACAGGATACTAGAGTATATTACAAGCAGCTATGGACAAACAAGCTCTATCTGTCTGTCAGTCTCAGTGCTACTCTCTAGTGGCTCCGTAACTGGGAGGGGAGGGGGGTCAGAATTCCTGGAAGTACAAGAACTGTCAGGTTGTTAGACAACACTTCCAGGAATGGCATTATCTCTGCAATCATACCTACCCGAATATCTCGCCATGGGGAACGGAAAAAAGACGGAAGGAGGGAAGGAAACAGGAAGAGGTAGCACTACTTACGATCTTTACTCTGTTAGCGGCACCGCGGACTTGTGAATGGGGAATCAGAGTATCAGCTTACATCAATGAAGAAGCGGTGAACTCTACTCAACTAGCATCCAATGACCGGTAGTCTACCGTAGATGTTCTCAAACTCATGAACTCTCCTCTATGAGATGCCAAGAAACGACACAAGATGCCAAAATGGGACACTGGAAAAGTGGGATTAAGCCATTCTCTCCCTTGTAACTAGAAGCCTCGCGAACTCTTTGAAAGCCTGGGAACCGGTGTTTAGAATAAACTTAGAACAAAGCTGTGCTGCGTGAGGAACCTTGCACTCGCTATATTAACTTGCTTCTCTCATATCACACACCATCTTACATCGCGCTCATTAACATACCCTGAGTTAACTCTACGATTACCTCACGTCTTCCGACGTCTTAAACAATATAGACTTTTATTCTCTTTAGGGGTTAGATGTTAAATTGGTTATCATCACTGGTACCAGATATAAACATGTTTCATTCTAGGTTCGGTATAAATCATAAATAGTTATCAACACATGGTTGATAACGGTATACGAATCTATACCGAAACATCACTATTGTTAATAAAGAAGTTGTTCATCCACAAAATCTTTGCCTTCTTCATCACACCAACTTCTAGAATGCCTCTCAAACAGTTTATTAACACTTTGTTGAATTAATCAATTGGCGCAAAACCATTCCTAGTCACCAGTTTACAGGAATAAATACTGGTTAACAAATGGGAATACTCTAGGAACGTCCTCAGGCTAAAGTGGTAAAAGGCTTTATACCAGAATATTTGCTTACCCTCAGGTAACTGGGTATATTGAAAATACTGGTTTTGATCTTTGGCACAGAGACTTCAATGCTCTTAAATATAATCAGTTTGAACATTCATAGGCGCATCAAGAACTTTTCAAGGGGGTTCACTTATTGAGAAGGGGATGTTACCCTTATGGGTCCATCACAGTTACCTGAATCCCCTGAATCTCCTCTTGATCTGCCACTGACATACACTTTAGGTCTATCGTATTCTCCCGGGTATAAGACCGGGTGTAATATTGTTTGTCTGGGGCCCTGGTCTTATACCAGAGAGAATACGGTATCATTGTATTTGAAACTCTATAACAGATTTTAATGAATTCATATTCTATATTAAGCTTTAATATTTAAGATGTTATCACTATAATCCTATACCATCTCTTTGAGGAGCTCTATAAGTTTAAAATTTGTTTCGGTAAAATGTCCTGTATCTTCATTTCATAATTATTCTTAAAACTAATCCAAGATCATACAGGAGTTTCACAATAATTTAATGAATCTATAATTTCATTTCTTATCATCACTAAGTACTATTTTAAAAGCATTTTGGTTTTGGTATAGATCCTTTATTATCATTTTGAATCTTTATCTTTGATTTCAAAAAATATATTTAACTTGATAATTAAACATTAGCATTTCTTAAAGAATAAAAGTTCAAATGTAGCATCCAAGCAAAGATAACAAACCTTTTTACAATCTTAAGTAAAAATCATCAACATAGAAAGCTAATGACATTTTCCATTATAGAAAAAGAAACAACATTGTTAACAGTTCCTCTTGAGAGGAGAGAGCTACCTTCATGAACAAAAGGACTACCATTACGCAACTTTATCTTATTTTCTTGAAAAAATCAAGTCCTAAATAGAAACCTAAACAACAAGCTAAAGAAATCCTTAGAAAGAAAACTAACATATTGTATGTGTCACAAAGGTTTTTATTTTAAATTGAAATAATTAATTTCCACTGAAAATTCTAATCTAATCTTGTGTGTACTGCCATCTTGATTGTTAAACTCCAAAACCCATTTGTTCCATTTAAGATAAAAACACTGTCCCATCCTGCTTTGCATCTCGATTAGACAGCACAGGATAGATAAGAGAAAATACTTCTTATTGTTGATCAAAAACCCTGTCAGAGTTAAATAAATAGAATTAATGGACAATGGCTGAGAATAAGCAGAAAGGGTTCTATCAGACAGGGTAATCTATCTTTGTTTCATCTCCGTCTTTGTGACCAAACCACTTGGAAAACAAATAAACTTTTCTTCACATCTGAGAAGACATCAGGTATACCCAGTTTAGAAAGAGCTTAGAAAGTCATTTCCTCGTCATCACCCGAACCCATGTTAACTTTCTTAACAATAAACATCACAAGGCAAATGAAGCTGTGATTGCTGAATGGACGTATAGAGATTGTTATCGGAAACTACCAAAATAGAAATGTTTATCATAGAAGGGAATGATTCCGAGAGAATGATGAATTTCATAAAAGGGAGTTGAAATTGTTTTAAAGATGTTTATGTTGAAAATTATTAATAAATGCAATATTATAACGGAACTGATAAATACATATTGACTATCAACAAAATAGATGTTTTAAGAATAATTGATTAAAAGAGGACTTAGAAATATTGAATAAGAATGATGATTAAGTTGATTGATACTACTTAAAAAAATAACAGAGAACCTAATATATATATATCTGATGAAATATAAGAATAATATAATATAATATAAAGAACTTTATTCAGTATAATGAAAATATTCAAAAAGAAATCATCAAATAAATGGGTTCTTTTGTCAAGCAAATAAATGGAAAATAACAATTAGGAATTTCTCCATTTACCGATTGTGAAATTTGAGCAAGATAATACTCAATAAAATCTCATCACACCGGATAACAGTACTGCAATGTCACAGTGAACTGTTCGATACAAATGAGGAAAATTATGGTAAATGATTATGTTAACCCCTCTGTATTATAAGTAATGTAATAGTATAAGAATAATCAACGAGTTGCGAAGAATTACGGATTATCTGTCCCGAGTTAATTATTGTGATAAACGCCGAGCTTTAGCGAGGAGTTTGACATAATAATTCACGAGGGGCTGATAATTCGTGATTCCGAGCACCGAGATGGTTATTCTTTTTCTTACCCAAGATCATTTTAATGCATAAAAATAAAAAAAACAAGACGCAAATTCACGATGTTTGATTAGAAATACGAATTGTACTCATACACCATTCATAAACTCTCTCACACCTTCAAGATGCGCACATCTAAATAGTACAACTTGCGCTCTTTTTTCAAAAAGATTCTAAAGTAACTGTTGAATTTTATTCCCAAAATGGTTTACTGACGTAGTAAACAACTCATTTATATCATAAACAATGTCGCAGAATGAGAGAAAATTTGTGAAAACGTGAACTGATAATTCGCTCTGTTGGAATGCAAGATAGGAGTGAAATTACGTCACCAAATGACGTCATGGTTAATGACGTCACAAAGCAATGACGTCACGGCAGTGCAGTCGGCGACTCTTGCATGCTGCTTCGCCTTGCAAGTTTAGTACTGTAAATACGGTCTCGGAAACATAGGTTGAACATGATTTTATATTTAATATGTTTTACGGATGTTAGACTGGAATTAGGTATGCTAAAAATTGTTCAATTATGTGATTTAGCTTGAACAGTAATTAGACAATAACTAACGAGTGACGGGGAATGACAGATTATCTTTCCCGAGTTATATCATTTGAGTAATTCTCGAGCCTTGGCGAGAGAATTACACACAATTGATATAACGAGGGAAAGATAGCCTGCCATTCCCCGTCACGAGTTGGTTATTGTTTATATTACCCATATGACAAATTAAAGTAAAAACGCGAATATCAAAAGCCAATAGCTTCTCTAAAAGGACCCCAGAAGAAGATGAATCTTCATATCCATACGCGAGTGACGTGGATTCACTTCTTACGTACCTATCCTTGTTTACTCCGCACGATTAAAATGTCCCCTGCGAAAATGTCTTTCACAATAAAAGAAAGATGTGGCTTTAGTTGAAAGTTTTGTATTCCTGCCAATTACTATCAATCCATGATTATACATATAAGTTATTGCAACATCCATATCAAGAGGTGTGCGAAGCTCAAAAACAAGTCGCCTCAAACCGAAAAGCCCTGTGACGTTACAATCGACACTGTGACGTCATAACCGCTCGCGCCTATGACGTCATTACATTCGAACGATCGCCGTCGCTCTTGAAGCTTTTCGTGGTTATACAGTCAAGCAGTAATCGCTAGTTTCTTTAAATTTCGGACAATTTAACTGCTTCCTCCGACATTTGATGCGTCGGCACATGTACGAAAACGCCAATTTCAACTGCGGGAAACAAATAAAACATGTTAAAGTGCAGAAGACAGTTTCTAAAGTTACTAGTCGGGAAAAGTAAGAAAGATGAATGAAGTAGTTCCGGCAACCAATGAAATTCTTATTTTTCTGTAACAGCCAATCAAAAGCCAGAAAAAGGTGTAACTCCCATGTGACTTACAGGAAAAATACTACCCTGTGTCCGTCTTCCCATATGGGTAATATAGCTAAGTAATTCATGAATGAGCGCAAAGTAGTTCCGTCAACCAATCAAAACGCAAGTTAAATTTAGAAAAACTGTAATTCCCATGACCATTATGAAAACTTTAATACCCGGCATATCTGTGCCCGCTTGGGTGAGAATTTGGAATAATCAACAAATGTAACAAAGAAACTTCCCAACTCCTGATGAGGGCAAGAAAAGTCATATAAACAGAGTGTAATGTCATTCAATATTTTATAAAATGACTATTCGTCCCCACTACTTCAACACTTAGGTAAACAAAGTTACCATGTTTTCTCTGAAATTTTTAGAACTGCACATTGCAGCCATGTTTGTAATGTTATTTGAAGTCATGTTTTAATTTTCCATACATCTCCTGTCAGCCAAGACTCCAATCTTACAGGGACGTTCTTGACTTCTTTTAGATATCGACATGTATTAGAGAACATATATAGTCTGTCATCCAGACCCCTTATTTTCTAAAGAGCCTAGGCAAGTCAACAACACAACTACCGAGCTCAGTTTAAGTGAACACATCTCAGAAGCTCCTTTTTTATTACATTTTGATTTTTTTTTCAAATTTAGAAATTTGCCAAAAAATTAATTTCAGAGTGTAAATGTTAACAATTCAGTACCAGTACCGCCACCTTTCACCATTGCTCTCTCAGGAACAGAATAACCCCTGGTTAGATCTCCAATTGGTCTGGGTTCAAATCCTTTATCAACAGTAGAGAACTTCCACATGGATTTGGTACAACAATATATTTATATTCAGTGCACTCCCACCAGTAGTTTGCTAGTTCCAGCCGTTACGTGCAGCTTCCACCACAACGAGAAGCTGCAATGGTGTTGCAGTCTGTCTTCCTACAGCAATATAAGCAGTCACGATATAAGTGAGACACGGAATCAACCCTTGAAACTCTCACTTTATCCCACTTCATGCCTGGACAATCTATGAGTAAAAGGGTTGATTTCCTGCCCTACACAGAAACATGAATTTGATTTGTGGTGGTACCTTAGGCAAGTGACAAAATTTGCTTCTGTTCACCCAGCAGTACAACTGGGTACCTGGCATGGAGTGAGTGAGTTGGTGTTTAACGCCACTTTCAAGAGTCTTTCACTTATATCACGGCTGCTAGTATTATGGCAGGGAGAAAGCCCACATCGCCATGTGGCTATGCTTTGCGTTGAAACCTGCGAGCATCGGCTGGAACTAGCGAACCATGGGTGGTACTATGCTGAAATTCAGTGTAGCATTGCACCCAAACCTTACTGCGTGTAGAACAGACAAAGTTGCCGTGCCCCTGGCGGGATTCAAAACTACAAACCTCTTGATCCAAAAACGGAAAGCACTAACCACTGCGCTATCCCGTCCCCTACCTGTTATGGAAGTGAAAGCAATGTGAACAAAAACCTGAAAATACCTTAATCAATTGGCAGCTTTGTTGCATACTCCCAGTGAGTTGAGAATGAAAGAGGAACAATGTTGATCATTGCACCATGGTAATCTGTGTGTGCTTGGAGCATGCCCCTTCTTGGTGTTGAGTTCAGCGCGGTATAAATATCCTCATTATTATTATTATTAAGTGTAACTAATATTGAAAGAGATATTCAACCTACCTCAGTGATTTAACATCAGCTCTGTGGTAAGCAACCTGTCGAGCTTTTACTCAAGACCTAATCAGGCTGTGATTTTCATGACTTTATAACCAAAGAAAAGTTTGACAATTTAAGTTAAGAACATTTTCTGTAAGAATGAATAAAAAGATCAGCTTTCATAATATCAATAGTCAAGCTTCTCTTAATCTTAAACTTGTTTCATAAAAATCCACTGAAGTCTCCTTGGCTTCAATATTTGTTTGAAAAATTTTAATTTTCAAAAAAAATTCTATGATCATAGTTAATAGAATGTGAAAGATCAAACATTGTGCATACCTCTGTGTTTAACTTCCATAGATTCAAAAGTTTAAACTTGGCTTAGAAAATATCCTTCAAAGAGTTCCGAAATCATTTGACAAAAAAATGGACGAGACACAAGCATGCCGTTTGATACGGTTTAGCTTCTATTATTGGGACATTATTGGTCAAACAAGGCAACTATCATAGTGGATAAAATACCAATAAATAACAAACTAGTATAACACAAGAAAGATAATAAAAACAAACGAAAAATGATACAGGATATTTACAATCATTATGAAAAGGATCATAATAACAAAAATACATATACTCATTAAATTTAATTTTAATCAGTGTTGCAATAATTTTAATTAATCAGCCTTTTCTCTCTGAAATTTTCACAAATCTTATCATATATCGTATTATCTGCAAGTGACTATTTATTTTAGGTGAAATAATTTGGTACAAAAAGGTATTTCTGAAAGTTTTCATTTTTTACAAAGATTACAAGAGTGAAATATGGACAACACTACCAACTTGATATCAGCTAAAACTTTCTAGAACAGTTCTTTAATATTATTTTCTTCATCAATCTTAATGGAAATGCTTTTTGATGGATTAGTTTCCAGGTAAGATATATTTTGACATACAGGTCATTAAATTGTGATTGCAATGGTTTTCATTTTCATAATCAATTCATTGAAAAATAGATTTTAACAATTTTAAAGAAAAAAACCTGAATGCCTTGTTATTTCCTCTCATAAATCTGTGAACCTGAGTAATGTTTACAGTTGTTTGGCCAACATCAATTAACATTAATAATTAATTGTTTCTTCTCATTTTGGATAAAATGTTATATACTTTTAAAACAAAAAATATCTGACATTTGTATATTCAATACATTTATTTTTATTTGTAGTATCAATCAAGAGTGACTATTGATAGTTATAAATAGTATTACTTATGATGTAGACAAAAATGATATTTTACTTATGTTATTCAATATCGGAGATTCATCAAATTCTACAATCATTGGAGAGAGACGAATAATAGTTATTTAAATAATAAACCAAGAGTTAGTTTCAGATGTCAGGGTGGAAATGTTATGGGAAATTATTTCACTGATTATTTTTTTATACACTTATAAGTATTAAAATGATATCTTTTTTCTTTCTTCACAACATTATTTTAATGTTAACTTTCCTGTGGAATAATAAACTGTCAACTTTTTATATATCAAGTTCCTTAAATATTGAAAACATACAATGAAACTTCAGAAATTTCAGTGAAGGAGTGTTGAACCATATATACTATTGCTTGATCTTGATTTATAAGTTTGAAACAGTTTGGTTAATTTGTAATGTAGCTGTCATACTTCATCGAAACAAGAAGAAATTACAATTTCTACTTTGTACGTTATATTGAAAATTAATATAATTTTTACACTAACAGTAATCTTAGAAAACAGTAAAAATCCCAAAAGTAATTTGTAAACCCTACAGTTCATTCAAATTTAATATAGTTATCCAATACTAAAATTGAAATAATAAATCATATATTTCTGTTATATGCAAGTTATTATCACAACTCATTGAACCCTTTGGAAATAAACAATAAACTGTATATATAAAATAATATTTTATAAAAAGAAATACACTGTTACATGTATTAAGGGCTTTCAAATAATTTTATTATCAGTATTTGCAAAAGTCTCCATGAAATGATAGTGAAAAACTAATCTTCCATGTCCCGCAATGATCTAAGCCAGTTTATTCCTCCAATCTTACTACCCTAAAACAAGCATTGTGCTACAAAGTTCCTGCTAAAAACAAAAGGTAGCATTACAACACGCCAGAGATAATCCAGAATTCACAAGCAATGAATGACTGAAACACTTGGCCATAATTCCTGATTAGGTACCTACAAGTCGGTATGGAATCTGTTTATTTCAGCTGCCAGGTATCTAGAGTTTCCACAACAATAACTTGCTTGTGAACAAGACAAATACAGCTGACAAGGGGGAGAGAGGGGGAGGGGGAGGGAGAGGGAGGGGGAGGAAATTGGGGTGCAAGAAGAAGTTACAAGGTGAGGGAGAGGTGGGGAGAAGGGATAGGAAAATGAAAATAGGAATAGGAGAGGATGAGAATCAGAGAGGCAGAATAACACAACCCCCCTGATATAGGAATAAGCATATGCTCTAAACCATTTTGTATGTTCACAATAAAGAAATTGTGACTATTCAGAAAATCTTGCTTTTCTAATGTAACCCAAATCTAAATACCCATCAAAGCTTTGACACATTGAAGGATAGAGAGAAAGAGAAAGATCAAAAGAGGAATAGAAAAATATCAAGTTAGCAGCAGATGAACATGAAGAAATGAGAGAAAGAGAAAGTGAGAAAGGAGACAGAGAAAAATCACAAGGAGAAACAGATATATGAGAGAGAAAAAGAAAGAAGAAAGCAAAAAGAGAAGTAGGAGATTGAAGAAGAAAGAAATAAGTAAATATACAGAAACGGGAAGAAACAGTTACCTGAGAGAAAAGAAAGATTTATAGAGAAAAGGAAAGAAGTTGGTAAGAGAAGAGGAAGGGGGGATACGAGGAGGCAAAGGTGGGGGGAGGAGAAGAAGATACAGTCCCTTTTTTATGTATCCCATGAAGCCATTTCCTGCCTTTATTCCAAGCAAGACAAACGAGGAACAATGTGAATGTTCCAAGACAAATAACTGCAGGCCGATTCCACTATAATGGAGAGTGCTCTGCATGTTAACAGCCCAGGTGGTGTGTTATGGCACTTCTAGGGTGACATGGTAAGCTTTAGTCCTGCCACACTTGGCACCAATGGACCGAAGGCATGTTAACCCTTCACCTGTTGGATCAGTATCTGTGCTTACTCGCTAACAAAGGGTACAAGACAAACGTGAGGATATCTCACATACCATACCTGTCCATTTGAGCATTATATAGCTTTTATTGACACTGAATTTAAATACAGATTCAAGTGCCATAATTTTGTAAAATATTTTTTCAGAAAGGACTTTTAACTCAATTAAGTGTATCAACTAATGTATTTCAATATAAAATTGCATTCTCCTTGGCATAATAGATTTCAACAAAACTTGTCTCAAATGGAGCATTATAGCTGTAATTTTGACAAAGTGTAATAGCAGATTCAACGACCACAACTCCATCAAAAATGAATTCTCAGAAAGGGTTTGCAACCTTGATTAAAAAGTATTAACAAAAATGTCAACACCCAAAATCTCATACACCTAGGTGTAATAGTTACCAAGAAACCCTGTCCCCATTGGAGCATCACATCAGGTATTCATACCAAGTTCAATTACAGATTAAAGGGTGATAACTCCAGTAACATCAGGAATACCCACAACCAAAATTTCATTCATCTAGGTGTAGAAGTTTTCAAGAAAAGAAAGCAAGAAACCTTCATCCCCATGGGTAGTGTATTACAGTGAAACTTGAGAGCCTTGTATGGAGCAAGTGATTAGTATTTGAATATTACATTGTACTTACATTGATATTACATTGTACCCACATTGATATTACATTGTACCCACATTGATATTACATTGTACCAACATTGATATTACATTGTAACCACATTGATATTACATTGTACCCACATTGATATTACATTGTACCCACATTGATATTACATTGTACCCACATTGATATTACATTGTACCCACATTGATAATACATTGTACCCACATTGATATTACATTGTACCCACATTGATATTACATTGTAACCACATTGATATTACATTGTACCCACATTGATAATACATTGTACCCACATTGTATTACATTGTAACCATATTGATATTACATTGTACCCACATTGATATTACATTGTAACCACATTGATATTACATTGTACCCACATTGATAATACATTGTACCCACATTGTATTACATTGTAACCACATTGATAATACATTGTACCCACATTGATATTACATTGTACCCACATTGATATTACATTGTACCCACATTGATAATACATTGTACCCACATTGTATTACATTGTAACCATATTGATATTACATTGTACCCACATTGATATTACATTGTAACCACATTGATATTACATTGTACCCACATTGATAATACATTGTACCCACATTGTATTACATTGTAACCACATTGATAATACATTGTACCCACATTGATAATACATTGTACCCACATTGTATTACATTGTAACCACATTGATATTACATTGTACCCACATTGATATTACATTGTACCCACATTGATATTACATTGTACCCACATTGATATTACATTGTACCCACATTGATATTACATTGTACCCACATTGATATTACATTGTACCCACATTGATAATACATTGTACCCACATTGATAATACATTGTACCCACATTGTATTACATTGTAACCACATTGATATTACATTGTACCCACATTGATATTACATTGTACCCACATTGATAATACATTGTACCCACATTGATAATACATTGTACCCACATTGATATTACATTGTAACCACATTGATATTACATTGTACCCACATTGATAATTATTTGTTAAAGGGTAACTATTTCTTCACTTCAGAGATAATAGATCATGAATATGCTGCACACAATCTTGCAGTTAAAGAGTTAATCATTTGTCTTTGTAGGAAGAGAACACAATTGTTAGTTAGCATAGGGACACAAAGCTCCTGGCAGAAAGATCCACTACATATGGCTGTCAATTATTCTTCAGACTTCATTAGTCCAATTGCTCTGTTTCTTGCCAGAGTTTATCCCCTAGGAATGTCATTTGTCTTACACCACAATTAGCGGATCTACCGCAGAAGAAAGCCTCATTCTCAGTCCACCACACCCGCAGAATGGGGAGGTGGGGAGAGAAGAATGCCACAAAAACTGGAACGTAGTCTTCAAACTCTGACAATAATAAGCCCTGTAGTTCCAAACACAACACTAAACAACGTTTTTATAACGTCTAAAACAGATACAGTTACAATTAAAAATGGCAGAAGATACAACAAGTTTGTGACGAGAACTCCCAAGATGCATCACCAGTATAAGGCAATGTTACTTAACATGGCCTAGACAACCATTGGCACTCATTGTAAAGCTTAATAAAATCTAGATACATATTCATCTTTAATAGTGTCATTTTGATTTTGGGGTACAAAATCTATCTTTTGGAACAAAATACAACAGTCTGTTTATATATGGCCATGTCCTGAACAACTTTTGGCTCTCATCAGTCCTAAACTTTAGGTTTTGAAAGAATTAATGCGACACCATTCTGAGTGGCAAATTTATAGTGATCACCACTTATTAAAAGGGAATACCGTTATTTCTTGATTGACTACTGGTTAAAGGTAGACTCTCTTTGAATAATCCCGGACTCACAGGTATACACACAACATACCATTGGAGGACACTAATAATTGTAAATTCATAGACAGCTTTTCTTTTCCAATTCCTAGTAAAATAGTACTTTCCTGATCAACATGTCCAACCCGACAAGGGGCACCCATTAAGAGAACCCCAAACAGCATGTTTCACACTGCTTTAAATTTTGAATCAAATTTCAAATTTCTAAATATATTTGAAAACAAAATGCCACTACAATTTCTGAAACCATTTTTCCAAAGAAAACAATATTCTGACATTATCTAGTGCCCATATTAAAATGATCCAATAAATTTCTGTGACTAGTTTCAAGAGACAACATTATCCATGTCAACGATAATATGATATCACTTCTTCCCTCGATTGTAGTCCTTTAAGAATTTCAAGCAGATTTGTTTACATCACTCAAACCTTTTGTGAAGTTTTTGAACCACTTACAATGCATACAGTAGATGTTTCTTCTCCTACTTTATCTCTTTTTACAACTCCACTGTCAGTTTAGCAGGGCCCTTGTCAGAGATATGTTTCAAGGTATTTAAGATTTGTATCACTTTGCGGTAAAAAGAGTCAGAATGTGAACAGGAGACACAATGCATCCACGCATGTGACATTTGTTATCCGAAAAACTAATTCTTGACAGATAGAATTATCAAATATACATTTCTCATTTTTTACTTGATTTTTTTACATTACACATTGTTGACAAATCTTAATAAAGTTTTTTTTAAAAGAAGTTAGATATGAATTCTCATTAAAATCAAATAAAGTAAAATTAATTTTTCATTTATAATCCAGTTATATATTTATCTTCAAATTCTAAAACTCAAAATACATAATCCTAAAAAATATATAATCCCCAGATATATATATTTAATGTGATATAAATCTATCAAATATATGTAGACATAGTTTCATCTACATAATGTTTTAATTGATTCAATCATTTTTTTATAAAATTTTGAAATATAGTAAATTTAATTTTACATTATTTATAACACCATGGAACTATGGAATCATTATTTGTCATAATATACGAAAAACATTTCAGAAATGAATCACGCATATCAATTACACAATAAATTCACACCAACACCTCGTAAACAAATGTTTATTATTTTTTCTTTAAGCATCGCATTAAAACGTTCCAAGCAATCATCACCTCTATGCACAAAGGGAAAACTCAAAGGAGAGCTTTTGATTTAAACTTCATTGAGAAAACTTTTTTCCACGAGAGTCATCACACTGGAACAAATGAGGCAACTGCGACTCAAAGCAACCCTTCTACTATATCATTGTGAATATGCTTGTAAAACATACACGCTTCTTTATAGGGATTTCAAGTCAGTTTTGACATAAAGGTGTTGGATCATCTATTTGTCATCCGACTTCGCGACAATCCTGTTGATAGAATTACTCAAAAGAAGGCGAGAGTGTTGGAAAGGTCGGGAGTTGCATCTCCAATTGAGGAAACACCAAAAACTTTTCCGCAATTAGAATCACCTCTCTTCCCATTTTCGTCTAAACTGTGAAAATTGATAATGCGCGGATAACAAGACAGTGACAAGTTTTGAAGCCTACTTCCGTCTTTATTTTATTCCTAATGAGGCTTATTTTTGTCGCATATGAATCTTTTAAAAAAGTATTTAAAGAAAACAAAAGAATTTTACCATAAGGCTCATTCATACCATAACAATCAATGAAGCGACTTTCACACTTATAATTGGAAGCAATTAAGTGGATAAAAATAAGAATTTCATTCCACATGAGGAACATTAAGATGCCAATTTAGGTCTAGTTTTAATAACAATCATCACACAAAAATGTGATAAATTATAGTTTTTCAAGACAAATTCTTGATTCTAATTTTAAGATTCTCATATGATTAACTTTTTAATTCCAGAAACCAAATAAAGTTAAATTTGTATTTTGTAATCAATTTATATTCTTCATTTTGAAAACAATAGTGAACTGATATTTTAAGACCTCGGACATTTTTTCAAACTTTTATGAAATTAACGATGAATATGTTTTATATCCATTCCCCAGTGTACCTCAGCAGGTTATTGACAGTAAAGTCTCAAATTTCCTACAATCCATGCTCCCACTAGGTGCAATAAGGTTATATGGTTTCATTATTTACTGCTATTTAGAATGGGCAAAATCTACAACTCTCTAGGTAATAAAAAATAAGATACATCAAAGAATTTATAAACAATAGATATTATACTTATTGAATTAATGAAAACACTTACCTGAATAACAATCGTCATCTGTAGCTTGAGATTCCACCACCTGAAGATAAAGAAACATGATTAAGACAACGGAAAATGGAACTTTTAAAAAATCAATATGTGAAAATGTAACAGGATAGATATGGAGGATTAATTGTTCAAACAAACAATTATGCCTCTGTAAACTAAAAACAGCATTTCGTTAGATCATTTTAAGTCACTTTATCTGTTTTAATCCTTTTAAATTAGGGGGTAGGGGGTGCTAATCAAGTCAATTATGATATGTTCAATGTATAACAATTTTAATAATAACACATTATTGTCCTGGAAATTCTCTTTGTACCCTTGACACCCGGAAACCACAGTGCAGCGTCAGTTCATGTGTTGTTCTATCCTTATAATGCTGAGTTTCAAGCAAGGAAGCAACAACTCCCATCTGTTAACATCGTTTGGTATGACACAGCCGGGAATCGAACCCCGACCTACCGGGTGATGAGCCGATGCTCTACCAACTGAGCCACATATCGGGTCAATCCGAAAACATACAGCCATTGACTCTGTAGCTCATCAGACATTGCATGGTTTATCATCTAAGATTGAAGACTAACACATCGAATAATAAGGTTTGAGGGCATTCCTATGTTGTGTCTATAATGCTTTGGGCTGTCACAAACTTTACAATTTATGTACGAGAAAGACACCAAATGTTTAAACTTCAGTCTCGATGTAAAAGATGTTATTCTGAAAATTGGAACAACCTCTGCCTATTGGTTACTGACAGATAGTCTATGAAGTCTAATAAGATAATTATTTAAAGGTGCATCCATTGTGTTTCATAAAATTTGATTTGACTTTAATACGTTCGAACACACCATATGTGCTGTTTACAATACAAACAAATTTACTAAGCTTGCATATTCATCCCCAATTGCCAAATATATCATAATTACTAGTTTCCAATTAAAATCGAGTAACATCATTATGCATGTGCAGAAACCGAAAGTTCATGTCCTATTTACGCGCACAGTAGTTATATGACCTATTAAACATTATCAAACCAAATGTTTTATTTTATCTTGTTTAAATAAGATTCTAAAATTACGTTTGAGTCATTGGCGCGCGCCACACGCGGTGCATTGTCCGGTTTTCGATCAGAAATCGACACTTTTACCTTCATATCGTCAATATACTAAGTCGAATATCATCAAAATGGTAGTTTTCGGTAACAGTTGGTACTTCTCGATAAAGTAAGACCATTTATAACGTTGGCATATTTGACCCCCAACAACACAATGGATGTACCTTTAAGGGATAATGACAAGATAACAATCTTTAATCCCCTAGGTGTCAGATACCCTCCCACAAAATTTTAGTAGTTCTTGAGAAGAAGTCAATAATGCCAAAAGTAAGTGGACTCTGCCACATGTAATAAGCTACAAAATTAAAATGGATGATTGTGCCTTTATATCCTGTATTGGTACACTCTAACAACATTGATTCTCCAAAGTACTATCTATTAGTACACAATTGATATAAAACCCAGTATCAAATGTCTTTCAGTCACTGGCAAGAATGAATGCAAGATGTTCTAAGTTTCAGAGACTTGCTGCTTCTGAGAGCAGAGAGGGGATCCATATACACTCTCATCCTCCTCTAACCCCCTCCCCCCTCCCCCCTCCCCCACACTCAGAAGCTGCTTCTGATGAGGGAACACGTGCAGGAAAACAATGTTACCGATGAAGTAAATGAGAAAGGGAAGTTAAACCATTTGTTTTCTCTCAGAGTTATTGTGGACAAATGGGGTCCTGATGTACACCCCGAAACTTCCATCTCCGGTTACATCGGGCCTCCGCTCTTTCTACAGCCCTTCCTTCTGTCTTTGTTTCATGTACAATCCCCGATTACTTTACTTCAACTATGTCCGACCTCTCTCCCACAATCCCTCTGTATTATCATAGACCCTCGCTAATTAAGCAGTGCCATTCCTCTCTGCCATTACTCACATAGGCAAAATAAACAATGGCAAATTAGAACTACACATATGGTTCATGTGAAAATGGCTGGCTGGCTGGGCTGCACAATCTAATAATCAGGCATATGGTAGGACGATGAAATCTGATTCATATCCATGCTCTATTCTTTTCTCCTAAGGATTGCCAAGAAATGAACCAACCCCTAAAAACATCAAACGGACATTGCATCAACGACCTTAAAAGCAGATTGGTAACACAAGAATTGCATGTACAATTTAACACATGTCACCATCTACTTCCATATTCGAATTAATATTCGAAAGCAAACAAACAAAATCCAAAATGCCAAAAAGAATGTTTTCTTTTTGTTCTTTTTGCATTCATAATGATATTTCCAAAACGCTAAATGATGTCTAGCCATTTAAAACTCACTTAGCCCATTAGTTATAAACGAGACAAAAGAAACGGGATCCCTAGTGGAAGCAACAAGTATAACATATTCATCTTCATCAATTCCTTTCCTTGACTCTGGGTCAGTGGGTACGGTGTCAGTCCTCACTGTTAATGGTCTGTGGTTCAATTATCTTATTCCTAACAAAAGAGACTGACTAATACATGTATATTTTTTCTGTACTGAACTTCTTTTGAGTGTTGTAATTACAACAGGAGCACAGTGGTTATACTGTTTGCCACTTGACTTTAAACTTCTATGTTCTAATACTTGCCCTATTTTCACTTTTGAAATGAATAAATGACCCAATTAAAAATCAAATTGACACAAGACTTCTGACAAAGAAAAACACATTTCTAATATTCATCTCATTGATGGCAATAGTAAAGGTCAGAAATTACTTAAATTTCTGATTATCTACCCATTAAGGAAGATTTAAAAACAATAAGTTCAGTTAGAATGTAAAGTTTAAATTACAATTCTTCCCAGCCTAAACCAAAATTAGCCGTTTTAAACTTAATATCAGGATCAGCAATAGGGTTTTACTACCAACAATAGTACAAGTTTTTATACTTTTCAGAGACAAGTCCACGAGCAGATATGAACCTAGTCCAGCTTCAGGACTGTAAATAAAAAGGAGCCTTTAATACAGTCTAGGGAGACCTAGAAATAAAAATGTTGAAAAGCATGTAATTATTTATTTCAAAAATTATATATTTCATAGACTAAATTTTAGTCTAATATGAACCCATAGACTCAGAGTAATCATAGCACTGAATATTCAAACATTTTCACTGTTCAGCCATCAAGGCATATTCTACTATCAATTAAAGATCAACTGGCAATATTCATGAAAATATTCTGATTTCAGGTGTAGTAATGACTACAATCACCATTTATGTTTGTTGTGTATACTTGCAAGAAAACTTGTTCAACAATGTGTACCGCTAACCCGTAAAAAAAATGACACACAATAGTTATTTTGTGAGAAAGGTACAACATTGTTGACTTTCTGTCAGATCGAGGCAGATAAGGGAATGGCTGTATTTTCATCATCTCCTAACACATTTGTTTTTACACTATTCTCTTTTCAGTCTTCACATGTTTATCTACAAACAGCTAAACAAGACACAAAACTGGTTAAACAATCAAGGAATGCTATGAAAGAACCGGAAATAATCAAAGGGAATACTTATTTCTCCAATGATTCGGCAAAAGTTACAAAACATCTCCGAACAGAGAGAAAACGCTATAAAGCATTCTGTCGTCCATATTACACCCCTGTTTAAATAGCGCCACCTGTGACTGGCTGTGAGAATCACGTGCATCGACATCCTTTACATAAGTTGGTAATACAATGATTACATTTCAAGAAAGCAGCCAAACACAACTAGTATAATAAAAATCACAAAATGGTTTCTGTTTTTCCATTCCACAACCCATATGCTATTTCTGATGCCCCATGGGGGAAAAAATACGAAAATATTTCGGAAAAACATCTTTTGAAGGCAAATGGCCACCGTACCATCTGCAAGTACACAAGTATATCATCATCTTGAACATGTGAAATTTGTCTCTAACACTTTTAACTACTAGCTTCCAAAAACATGTATTATTAGAAAAGAACTCAACAATAAGTGCCAAAGATTCATCTTTCACTGAAGGTAAATCACAAGGGTTTAGGATATTTTTTCAAAAATCATTACTGGCAAAGGTCAAATTTCAAACAAAGAATTTCTTGAAAAAACAATCAACATATCATGGTTTTCAGTTTCTGTTTATTCTAACACAAAGCCAGTGTAAATTAGATAGATAATTAACCCTCTCTGTCTGAAAAAAACATTAAAAAAATCATCAGCCTTTGACAAAAAGCCTAAACAAGAGGGTATACAGTTATTGTTGGACAAGAGAAACAACAGTTTCTCGCATAACTAAATGTCAGGTTTGACACTGTTTTAAATATGTTCAAGAATATTACAATAACATATATGTACATATTAAATAACAGCTTGGAACAAAGTTGTAAACAGTGCTAAGACAACAGTATGTTTCAAATAACAGGTACCACAAATCTGTTTTTGGAATAAAGTAATTTAGAACAAAAATAACAGAATTTAGTATCACCTAACATCAACTTAAAACAAATCTTAAACGTTCTTTCAAGGCATGTTATAATTTGGTAAGCTGAGGAAATACATGTTCATATATATCTTCTATGTTTGAATGACATGTGACATGTGGATAGTAACACCGTTTACCAAGCATGTGATTGCCTCAGCTAAAATAAGACTTCTGGCACAAGGCAGACTCATAAACAGTAGAAAACAATACTTTGTCCCACAAACAACAGTTGATGATTTGCAAAGAGTTTAAAACATAACTGCACCAACAGCTTCTCCTTTAGGAAAACAACATTTCAAAACAACAAAACCAATGATTTTCACAGGTCTAACTAACAGAACCTATCTCTTGGTACATGTCTCTGAGAACACTTTTAATGTTTATAAAGAGAACATGACTAAAACAAGAATTTTGTAAGGTCTGAAGAAGGCAAATTATAATACAATCGAAACATGCAACATTACAGTTCTTCTCACTTTGTTCTCTGCATTGACGATAGCTTGATCCTCATTCTCAACAATTTTGCCTATTATCAACAGTTTGCAAGTACTTAAACAATTATTTTAAACTTGACTCAAACAATAACTAAAAGAAGAGTTTGTACATCTCTAAGACAATTCTCATCCACGATGTTCTTCCATCTGAAGATATTATAAAACAATCTTTCCCAAGACGTAAAACAATTATTTGAATACGACAAAAACAATAAGTATAAGACAAGTTTGTACAATTCTTAGACCGCTTCTGATCCTCACATTCTTCTTCTATCTAAACGTATGCAACAAAAACATATCTCACTTTGTACACCAAAGCCATGAAGAACCTTTATGCATCACAGAGAAAACAAACCAAGGCGGTGGAGAAGAGACCATATTTTGAACTTATGCTGAAGTAATCAAGCCATCTGGATGAAAATGATGAATTTCATTTTACGTGTTTTGTCTGTGATGTCGTTTTGTTGTACACCCCAGAAAGCAACTTCCTTTGCGGCTGATAAAACTAAAGACAGTGTCTACATATATGACAGACCATCAAAACACAACATACGCCATGCTTCTCATCAAACGCATTATAATATACATTTTTCACTATCAAAGTCCTGTGTAGACATTCGCTGGCAGAGATGGATGTGGCCTCTTTGTAGGAGTTGATTGGCTAGAAGGAAACCGGTCACTGAGATAGAGCCAGTCGACATAACGTAAACTCCTCAGATAATCTGGCGTTACAAAATTTAAAGGTCTTTCCAGAAGGGTTTGTCGAAGTGTTAGGGTCATTATTCTCTGTCATACTGATACAGCCTGTCTCCATATTTGAATTCAGTGATGATAATGTTTTTTTATTGGAGAATTTAAAGAGTATGTGTGCGTTTACATCCATTAAGTAAAGAATTACTCTAAAGGAACATGCTGTTAAGATTAAAATTTCACATAATGGTGCCTTAGTTATATTTATTTTGATAATATTTAGTATTCTGTTTTTATTTATGGTTTCATTCATTTTAACCCCTCAAATGCAGAAGAGACAAGATGTCACTTATCCTTACAAAACATGTATTCATACAAAAGTATGAGTGTAGATGAGCATTAGTAAATTAAATGTTTCTCGGGCACATTTCTTTCAAAAATGAAAAGGGCGGTAGGACTATAAACGTATTTTTTGTTGGAAATAATAATGATAAGGGAAGAGAATATTTTATTTTTCCCATCAAAATATAGCTTGGAAGTGCTAAAAGTATACAAAATGAAAATACATACCTTCTTACATACCAATGTATATTGTGGAAAAATGGATTTTGGGCTTTAGCAAAAAAAAAGATTATAATAATTTCTGTTTTAAAATGACAATATAAAGCTGTCACACACACACATATAAAAGTACTTTTTTTAAAAATTTAGCTTTATATGTCTCTGTCCTGTCCATAATATCTTCTTTTGGTTATTTTAAAAATTGCAAATTCTTAATCTTTTAAACAGTCTATAAAAATAAAATATATAAATTTGTAAAAAGGTCTACATTTCTTCCATACTCAAAATATTGCATAAAATTCAACACAAAGTACTATACAAATGCATCATCCAACAAGATGAGAAACCAAATGTCTATAAGTAGGAATTCTTCAAAACAGAACAGAACAAAGCTATTAGAAATACATGCCATTTAGAAAGTATTGTTACATTCAGATATATATATAACATTGATAAAATCAAGCTATTTCATCAACAGCAACAAATTATTATGGAAGCAGTGCATTTAAGAATACTTGTTAACACAAAGACTACAAAATAGTTTTTTTTACACCACTAATCCACTCAAAGAACAAGTAAGCATTGTGAAAAGTGAAATACAAAAACAAATCCGATACGGACGACTTACCTCACAAATTAGCCATAAAGTTGCACGCAACTGTAATTGTCTTAATGAACAGTTCTTGTAATATACATTTTTCATGTCAGACATAATTATTACGCCACACAATGATAATGAGGACATTATATGCATCGTTTACTTTCTTTATCTATCATTCACAGAGGCATTTCAAATCATCTCATTTGGGAGAAAATGACGTTTAATACCAAAAGAACAATGAAAGTTGTTCACCCCAAAACCCTTTATTTCTGAACATTGTTTCCTCTGTTCCTGCAATTCTAACAAGAACATCAGTGATGAAGGCACAAATACAAGGTTATATCTAGCATAGTGTGTTTTACTGTACTGTGTGCAAGCTTTCCTCCTTTCTATATACCCATCCTGAGAAAACAATCACAATTTTATGGGTTTTTTTCTGGAAACATTTGCTCTTCTGTCATATTTTGAAATTTAATTACTATTAAAAATACAGAGTAAAACTATATAGAAGGAGCATTAAATTACAAAATATATTTTTTCAAATATCAAAATTTACGTAGTCTAAGATAGAAAAGTCACTTTTCAAACAGTCATTTGTCTGAAGCTTGTTCAGGATAACTGAAAAACAGTATTGAGGTTTAAGCCCCATCAGTGTTTTGTCCAAGCTTCAATGAACGGAAAAAGAAGAAGTGTATGACCATATCTTATTCCACTGTTTGCCTATTTTTTTTAAAGCACTTATTTCCATTCTGTCTGAAAGAGTTCAAGATAAACAAACCTATTAATAGTCTTACCATACTAAATTGGAAAATGATCATAAAGCATTTCTTATGACAGCCTGTTAACTTTTATCAACTTTTGTTATTAACCTTATTATTAAACAATTTAACACTCTAGTCCCTTCAACTGTGATTCCCATAATATTATGGCAAAGCTTTTATTTAGCTACCGGTCAATCCTGGATTATTACCTAAAAAGTTGGATTTTTTTTTAAAATGTCTACTTCTAGAATGATTTGGTGTAATCAATTCAACAGTAAAAGTAGGGGTAGGTAAAGTTTCAAGGTAAAAGTGCTGTGTTTTTTTATGACTAAACTTTTTCAAACTTATCATTAATATTACCCTTTAGATTTTTTAATAAAATTAAATACATTAAATACATCACTTATTTATAATCATAATACATTTTTAACCAATGATAAAAAACAAATCTTCATCTCATGAAATAAATAGCTTGAATGATAGCAAACAATTCATTCAATTCAAATCATACAATAATATTATTTTGACTAGTTAAACTCTTTCTTAGTACCCAGTTTATATGTATTGAAATGAAAGGGAAATGAAATCGTCTCTGAACCTTTTTACTTTCTTTATACTAACACTTTGATACAGAATAAAATGGCAACTCACTAAAACACTATTCAATCTCTATGAAAATGTACAAAATACTCTGATCAACTATAAACAAGGCTTTTTCATTTTGACTTTCATACAACATCGGGCCCATATTTTCGAAGCTCTCTTAGCACTAAGATAGTCGTAAGTGGCATACATTAACATTGACATACGACTATCTTAGCGCTAAGAGAGCTTCGAAAATATGGGTCCAGATCTTCAGTATTCATAAAAGTCTACAAATTCAGAATTATTCAGTATAAATTCAAAATCTAATTCTTTTTCATTTTTATCATGTAAAGGGCAGGGAGGAGGTGACAGCCTTGCTATACTCCAGCAGGGCCTCTTCATTATAGAGCGGCAGATAATGCCTTGGCATCGGTGGCCATAAAACTGGAAATCTTACCACCCGGTATCTGTCTCCGCCAGCTAATTCCACCTGCTTGTTTATATGACAGGACACAACAGGGTATTGATATCGGGGACAGATACATTAAATTACTTCAGTAGTCAGACCTTACCTGATACACTTGGTGCTATGCTTAACTTACTGCTTCCTGTTTGGGGCCTTGGAATTAACCCTTCCTTGGCTGAATTTAGGTGATTTCAAAAATGAAATGAGGATTATTGGGGTTAACAGTGAACATTTTGAATATTTAAGTAATAGGCTATTCTGAATGTCTGTGTTACAGGAATCGCAACTCCTTAGCAAAGGGATGATTCCAGATATGATGATATGATCTGAGAATTACACAGATATACACAGATAAAGGGTTTTAATTGTTTTTAGACATTTTAGTTACAGTATGGCAAACTAATTTCATAGAGAAATTCTGCACAACCTTTGGCCATCTATTGCTGTGAAACCAGAAAGTGTAGACCAAGAACTAGCTAAAACCATGGATGGTACCATTATGGTACAACAACTACTTTCACAATGTTTCTCTTTCATCAAGTGAATGTTTTGGTTGATATTTCTCATATATTCCACCACTGCATGCACTTCAAGGATGTGTTTTACCCTGATGAAGAAGAAAGCATATACTTCGAAAGGTCATGCATCTTCACAATAAAGAAATTGTTATCTTGTTTTCTTAAGTACTCTACTTTTAAATGCCCCTCAAAGAATTGATGTTTTACAATATACAGAACATTGATGACTTGCTCTATCTGCAGAAGTGGCAGAGAGAAATCCTGCAACACCATTGACTTTCAATTGCTGTGAAACCTACAAGATTGAAACTACCAGACCATGGAGGTTACCTTAGTTTGATGTATTTTTGTATGTACATCATTACTTGCTTGTTAATTGCAATCGCTTCAGAAGCAGGTCAAATCCAAATTTTCAACATGAAGCAACACTATGGTAGTTCGAGAAATCTTCAGGAAAGGAGGAGGGATTCTCTTATAGAAAAGGTTATGGTTCACCTTGAGGATTCAACCAATTTACTTCCTCAATCCCTCTCTGGATCTGGCTTAACTATAAAGTTACTGTTTAATAGATGCGACAACTATCTTTGTTGAGTACTTAATCAATATCCATTTACAAATCTAACTTCTTGAAAAGTAAAATTTCAAAAGACACTTCCTGTTTTCCAAATTGAGTAAGCCATCTACAAAGTCTGAGGGTTTTGAGGCATCTGATCTCCCACTAAGCTCGGCATCAGTCGACAATGCAGTGTTAACTTATTTGGCAAATGTGACAAAGACATGCCAAAATATTACGATAAATAAGTCGTTATAATAAACCATCCTAAATCCCTGCCAAGAGCTTAGCATGCTCGTATTTCGAGGCCTGTATTATTGACATAGTCGAAGGGCACGTGATAATCTGTTTGATCTAACAGACGAGTGACATCACAAGATTATGATTTCTGCCTCTGTAACTAACAAACATGCCTTTCCAAAAACGATTATGCAAATTCTTCACGACTACAAGTCTAAAACGGTTTCATTTTTAGATTCGGCACTCGACGTGCAGCATTTGAGACGTTTCCCTTTTTACAATAGTATTATCCACTCATCGTTTTGAACGGCTGTGACAAATTGTTTCAGTTTAGAACATCGGCGGTAGGAATCCGTGGACAAATAAAGGTCTGAGCCAGGGAGAGAGTCTTTGTTTGCCGCTATTTGTCATGTTTGTTGTATAGGCAGGATGGCATTAGGACACCTGTCCGGACCGTTAGTAGTATGTACATGGGGTCCCAGAAATATTTTTCAGTTTACTTCTGACAATTGTACGGGATTACGTTAAGAATTTGTGTGGCGGGACTGTCGTTGGTCTATCACCTCTGATCCTTAAGCTCCCACACACTCCGGATTAGCGACCGTCCGTTACGGCGTGCGACATCGGCCTACGAGAAGCGAAATAATGCACCTTTTTACCTACATATGTTAAATACTATTGTTCTCTGTGCGCTGTTCGTGGTGCTTGTCGATGGTGCCTACTCCAGGTGCACAGCTGAGAAAATGGAGGTAGACTGAGAACTACCTGTTGAAACACCTTGACAAGAGAATTCCGAGACAATCAGCACTAGAAGATTTAAACAGTGGGTCGTACTTACGAACTAAGACGGAACCCTGACGAAGTGCTAATCTTACCTAGGTGTAAATCTGAACTGGGTGTTAATCCAGTGTCATTACCAACCTCTGGATCACATTAAGAAGTTTCAGTGTTCTACACTTCTGCAGGTTTTTGTGGGTATTTCTCAATGCAGTTTTGTGTTATTTGTTTATTTATGTATACACATATTCTTAAGACTATGATTTATGAATCACAATGTTATTTTTTAATTTTCAGTGTTTTTTTCACATTTCTGATGGAAATCCTTTTACTTTCATACAATCATATTATTAGTTTTTTTTCTCAGTATTTGTGAACTCCATGTCTACCTACCTTAATGATGCAATATCAGTTGTTTCGATCTTATATAATCTTCATCCACATTTAATATTAATCACAACTGAACTCAGATTTCATAAATGCAGATTTAGATGCTGTTACAATCATTTGTATTTTGCCCCAACAATACGTAATATTGTCATATTCAAATCAACTTAAAATTTTGTATATACAATCTTATCATTTTCATAATGACATAAGATAATATTGTCAATAAAATAATGCCAAAAGTAGGGACGTTTTTAGAGAGTCATTTCTGAACAATTTAAACCAATCCAGTGAGTTATAGTTTAACCATTTCTCATTTCCTGTTGACATGCTGTATAATTACAGCCTCAGTCTTTGTAATGGATTCGCACTCGGATACTAATTAACCATGAAACATAAACATGGAGCAGAGGAACATGCTTGTGTATGGTTTTACGGGAGATTGTTTCACCCATGTGCAGCCATTCATAGCGAGGCTACGTTCCCAAACAATCCAACATCCAGCTTGATGAACTGCCACTAACGAGATACCATCTCATTAACTCATAGTTCTTACAGAAGCCTTCTAACTTCAAACATAATCTAAGGTATCATACAAGGTAATTTTAAAGTATTTGATATTTCATAATTAAGTTTTGAATAAATTTGGTTGATATCCATCCAAAGAAACCTTTGAACTTTATTAATGATATGTGCTTAATGAATATAATGCATGTACATGAATATAACTTCATAAACAGGTTTGAAAAAAAATGAGTTCCAAAATAATATGTAAACAGTTCACTTAGAGAACTACACCTAGATTTTGGTTTTAAGTTGTTTTCAAATATACTCTGTTTACAAAGCAATGTAATTAAATACATACTTATTTTACACTTGATAAGAACAAGCGGAAAAATTGAATCTTCGTTCACAAGGGTCTGCGTGAGAATTGAGAGGCAAAAAACTTGAACTGATGAGGCTTTTCCTGTATGCGATAAACTTACACTACAATAGTTCGGGTCATGGAATTCTTGTAACAATTTTCTTCCTCGCCTTCTTCTCCCAACAGATTAATACTCACACCATGTTGATTATTTCTAATTCATATTCGGCTAATTTCCCGAGCCAAAGACGAACTCAATGAGCTGACTTCCTGTGAAAATGAACTTCCTGATCATCTTAAATGGAAGTAATCGTAGATCTTTATGATCATGAACGCAACTTAACAATCATGTTTTCTAACCATAGAGGAAAGTGCTTGAGAAAATTACCTCCAATTGCTTTGACCTAAGAACAATTTTGACTGTACTCGTGGTAGGCATAAGGCAAGGAGACGTAATCTAACCAGTTCTTTTTGATGGGCTCTCGTTAGTAGAGTTAAAACAAGTAATACCAGTGACCGACACTAATCATAGGACAATCCCAGCAAATTAGGGCTATGTCCACTTTGACTGGACATATATTTTCTGAGCTACTTGTTGAAAGCCATACTTGTCGTCTAGACTTTAAGTTGTATGATTGCATCTCTCCACTGTCATTTCACATGGGAAATCATCCCCTGTCATTTTATTGTCTATTTTTATGAAAATGGTCAAAATTAAAAGTGATTTTTAGACAATCTAGTATTTAGTTTGATCATTTGTAAATCAACATTGTTTCTGAGATTGATATCACGTTCTGAAAAATGTGATGAAGAAGCACAACTTTAAACAAAATCGTCTTTATTCTTGATATCAACATTCTTCAATAAACTGTGAATACCATGTAATGAAACGTGCTTTCAGAAGACAAAATTTATTAGCTGTAATTCATGATATACTGAACTTCATTTGAGTTATTTTTTATGATTTTAATTTATTTTAATTACAAATCCAATGAAGGAGCTCAACTACATAGTGAAAAATACTTCATTTAAGTTCCAAAATGATCGTTTGAAATCAAGAAAGGGGTTTCTTTTCTTCTTCTTTTTTATATTTCAAAACCCACATTTTGCATAGATGATTAAAATCAGAAAATCATTTGTAGTAGCAATATCTAAAATTTATCTAATCACAACATCTTTTGGAAAAACCTCTGTTTCATTTATTCCCCAAGCATTCACAGCAGTCTGCCAAGATAAGACCAAGTTTATTATTTACTCTAAAACACAATCTTCCATTTCCCATCTCAGATAGATACACATAGATAATACTCCAATCACTTCCCACACTATGCTTCAATTATATGCACATTAGCTAAATGAAACTGGGGTCAGTGGCTACCCCTGCCACAGTCCTCTTTCCTTTGGTCTGCGCATTAATTCATCTCAAGTACCATCTATCTAATGGTTCCCTTAGTTATAAACTCCTGGCACCCTGGGGAAACCTAAACTCCTCACAGTGTCAAATAGCGTCTTTTTCTGCTAAAATGCTTTGTTTTTAATAAACCTGCCAAAAGGAGATATCTTAATACCTAGTAGTCTTATTTAAACAATTTCCTTGGCAGGATAATCCTTCAGAGTAGACATATTCATTATTGGAATAAAATTACACTCTTCGCTAAAAAAATAATTGGAACTACTGTGAGAATCACAAGAAGAATTTTACAGCAGATGTTTGGGATGCATTTCATTGCAATCCCTCACAATGTGGTGGGAATATTCACGCTTACAGGTTCTATGGAAAAAGCATTAGAAATAATTCAATTCGTGCATGTATTTTAATGGACTGCCAATCCAATTGCTACTTATTTGTAACATAAATAGACTTCGAAAACATAAGCAATGGAAGTTACAGTTCTTACATAACAAAAACAGATTCAAAAGAAATCTTAAAAATTTGCATTTCCTGGTTTCAAATTCAAACTAAAAATATCTAAATCTGAAAATATAAGAAAACAAAAACCTTTTAAAATCCTTTACCAATCCTTCCAAATTTGGAATTTGTAAGATCTAATTTAAATTAATATTAAAAATTCATAAAATTAAAAAAGGCAAAAATAAAGGAGGGGACAACAATACATTAGAGAGAAGCAAAAGAAACAAAGTTTAAAATTTTGAAGTTGAAAAAGGCCAGAAACGGAACAACTTCAAAAGATCATTCCACTCAACAAAGACAATAAAACACTATGAGCTACTCCCATACACTATAAAAGCACATTATAGAAATGAAGATAAGCCTATCTTTGTGTCTTAATGGAATGAATATCGTCTAACACCATTAAGGCCTTGTGGGAGAACACCCCATAGTTCCCTGGGCCAAAGTAACCAATGATTCTTCTGTTAATACCAGAGAACCTTTGCCTATGGAACTGTCGCATCTGTGACACATGAATCTGCTGTCCCACAACAAACAAATCATAGGACCCTGTCACTGCTCGGGCAACATCTCTTATTATGAATATCACTAAAATATTATCCTTTCCTCAAAACCTGGCATGAATGTTATCAGAAAGGCCATGGGGAGTCCTCTTTTGATCTTGGGAACTGATTATAAAGGTCTGGAAGATGAAGGGGAACGGGACACCCCCCAGAAGAAGAGACCATTCTGAATCAGCTCCAAGAGCAGAGAAAGTCCACGGTCAGTTAGTGTCAATTATTTGAGGAGAATATACGATGTACCGCCATAATGACTACAATATCCTGGTGAAGATCAGGCAGCTCTATTATCTTGGGGTAATGAAGGCACTGCTACAAAGTGTTTGTGGAACCATGAACTTAAGAACATGTGGAAGCGATTTAGCCTCATCAGCCCCGACTACAATGAAACTTCACAAAGCTTTCCGTCTGGATCTAGGTACAAGGCTTCCCCAATCCGACAAGCTCAAATGATTCTCAACTCGGAGGAAACTGAATTACCACCTCCGTATCGAATCAATCGATCAGATACGTCTGTGTTATTGTCTGCCGTGGCATTGTTTGTCGAATTTACACTCCATAATCCTTTAGTACAATGCTCGCAATGTTTTGATGAGTCTTGTGCGTATTTTCTAATTGCTAACGGGATTTCTTCGAATGAATGCTTGGATGAAGAGTGTGCATTTCTCTTCGAACATCATTTGTCAAATGCGTATTTCTCGCTTTCAATCGCTGAAGAAAGACAATGGTGCATCACATGTCCAATTGTCCCTGATTCAGAGTGTCTTTGTGTGTTGGAATGTCACAACTCAATCAGTTTTAGACAATTTGAATCAAGGAAGGCTGGAAAACCAATTTTATCCCCCTATTCGCAGCTTTGATTTACTGAATTGGTTTTCGCTGTCCTTTGAAGAAAAGAATTAAAGTGCAATGTCACATTTGCACAATAGCTGAGAAAGAGCTTTCGCGATGTAGATCTTGTAATACCCAAATTGGTATTTATAAAGAAAAAAGTTAATTCTTGGGAAAATACTGGATATTCAAATTTTCAATCTGGTATGGCTGCAAATAAATGGGAAAAGTATGATATTATAGGGACAGTGGAAATGCAATGTCGACATCAAAGACATTATTTTATGAATTTAATAGAGGCTCTTCTCTTCATTTGGTTTTCTAATTTGACAAGTATGATATAATATTTGCCAATTTTATTCTTCATTTTAACCATATTCTTCATTCCATTAAGACCAAACCAAAATTTGCATTATTAAGAGAATCACATCATATTAATATTGTTTTTGAAAACAATAAGAAACAACTTTTTTAAAGTTGCATTGGTGATAGGTTTCCTTTATGAAATAATTCATTATGAGATTCAGACACCATCACAATAGCCATTCTAAGAATTAATTCCTATTGTTTTAAAATGTCAGATTAAGTTTAAATGAATATCTTTTTTATGTATCAATGTGAACCAACAAGAACATTTTTCTAGTCCGTGTGATGGTCATGCAATCAAAACCAGAAGAAAATAAGTAGTAAGTTATCATCCATGAATTATTTGGTAAGAATCAACCTTTGGAGCCATTTAGTGTCATGATATTTAGGCCTATCCAAATGCTTGTAACCTTATAACAGAACTTGTAACTTTGGTAGCCTTTCTTTTATTTTGCCATTTGAATTGACAAAATCCCTCATTTTCATTAGATTTCAAGCTTTTTTCGTTCATTGTCATTACAATTAAAATTTTACTTATGTAACTGAATAGTGCTGACGAAATTCAACAACTACAACATTCCAATTAAGATATCTCACTGATAGAAACTTGATTAAGAAATAGAAGACGAGTTGGCGTGCTTTATCGTTGAATAAAACATAGCAGGGTTTTATGCTCTCTGCTATGTTTTATTCTACGATAAAGCACAACGAGTCTTCTATTTCTTATATGAGATGCCCTTAAACATCTACTCGCTTTTATATAAAAACAACGTGGAGATATTTTGTTTCTAAAAACTATTTTTTTAAAATATTAATGTCTCCCGTCGTAGAACACATTCGCTAGCATTGAACATGCAATCAACGTGACGTAAAATATGACGTCATTTGCTAAGCGACGTTTGATTGCCGTGGGTATCTTATATTTTAGAATAGAAGATATAGAAGAATTGTAACAACCCATCGTAGCCATTTAATGTCATCACATTTATAATGTCATATTTCTCAAAAGCAATTTTGCTATTTAACCATTCAACCAATTCTTAACGATAATATTTAAAATCCTATTCAATACCTGAATAGTTCTCCCAAGACGTAACCATGGAATAATACAACTCCCTCATAACAAGGTTCCTAACAACCTTTTTTGTCCCTATTTAGTGGTCATCACATTTAAAATGTTACATATTTCTGAAGAGTTTTAGATAACCATAGGAGATTCAAAGACAGCTCACTCATAACAATCCTAGGAACCATTTTGTAGCCATTAAGTGTCATTTCATTTAAAATGTTATCCATTTCTGAAAATTCATAAACATGGAAGGATACAAGACATATCACCAATATCAATTTCATATTGCCAGAATAACATAATTCATCTGAGGTCAACCACTGTTATTGTATTCAAATTCTCATTATTTCTCAAAAGCAAAGGACAGTAGTACCCAGATCATAACAATCCAAGTCATCGCACTGATAACGAGTTAATGTTGCCAGAATCACAAAACCCATTTGTAGCCATTAATTGTCATTTTACCCTTATCTGGCATTACAGCCGGGCCATAGATGGTGTTAAAAATCTGTTTGTAGATGTCATTACGCTCGTAGTCGAGTCCCATTATAGCCACGCTTACCATCGGTAGGTATGAGGGGGGCGGTACCCGGTCACCAAGTAAGGACCGTACCCCCAAAATCAACAATCATCTACCCTGGCCAGGTATGCTAAACAATGACAGGTACACTAAGCACTTCTGACTACTATGTGAGACGCGAGGTATACAGCGTAAACATCTTCGCGTGGTAGGTGGCGCTACCTTGCGGTTTGTTTAACGATGACACTTGACCTATGGAAGCTGGCTAATCTTGGCTCTTGTACTCAGCTGTCATCTCTAAACAATGACAGAGGAATTGCAGCGAAGATGTGCACATAATCCGCCGACATTACGAGATGTTAAAGACGCCTGTGGAGTCATTGTTTCCTTATAAGGTTACAAGACGTTAACATTGCTGTCAAACCTGGTAACTCGTTAACCCCCAAAATACCTGGTTAGTCTTACAAGTCAGGGATTCAATATTTAACACATTGCTTGCGGAAATACTTATGCCAATCTATTCCTGAGTTAGTAAATTACAGGAGTTATAGACCATTGACGCTTTACCTGCCAAAAGAGGGACATTTTGGGAATGTCTATTAATAACTCATGGCCTGCCCAGGATTATTTTCTGTATTAACAGGGTAACATAATTCCTTAAAGAAAGGGTTCTACCAGGGTATGAGTGTAGAAACTTTGCTATGGCATAACTGAACATTGTTGATTAGTCTAACGATCAATCCTTCGTTACTTTGTGGATATTCTATCAATAAATATGTTTTATTATTAAAAAGTTGTAAATTAGCAAATGTAAAATGTGTTTTAATTTCACTTGTCCAAAAAGCAAGATGGTGGATTTCGCTTAAAGTTCAGAAATTGTTTGTTACTAATTATTTCTGCATGCAGGTAAGGCAAAGTGACACAGCTTGTGAAAAACGATATATAAAGTGAATCAAGATTTTTCACTTCTTTATGGTGAATGCAAACATGACCTTTCTTTCCATACTTACTCTTTTACCAGTGAACACTGATGAATCCACAAGATAAATTACTAGACCAAAAAGTATCATGTATGTTCACTGTAAAGAAGCTGTTAATTATCCAGATGTTTTGCTTTTACACTTCACTTCAACTTCTTTATTCCCTTCAGAGACTTGGATATTAATTGCAATATCCACGCGTCATCATTATCATTAACTCAAAACAATTGTTTTTCAATTGAAAACACCAATAAAAACATATCAAAAGAAGTTAAAGGTACATCCAATGTGTTTCTTAAAATTTCATTAGACTTTAATACGTTCCAACTCACCACATGTGCTGTTTACAGTGCGAATAAATTCACTCGGCTTGCATATTCATCTCAAATCACCAAATATATCATAATTACTTGTTTCCAACTAGAAGAGCGTTTGCGGGACACCGCAAAAGCAGAGCAGCTCCGAAACTTTGGGTCTCGCCTTTCCCTGTTCCGCCTTCTCCTCAGCATAAATAAAATGGGAATTTTTTTGGACAAAATGTTTTTCATTATTGAAGTTATTCTAACAAGTTGAATAATCACTGGGGTCACTTTTCACAACTTTGTTCTTAAAACCTATTTCTGATTTCAAAATTGGATCAAAAGATTAACATGGCCTTAACCAATATCTCATGACCTTGAACTTTGACCTTCAAGGTCACACCATCAATGATTGCTTTTCATTGTGTATAACAATCATGCAATGACTCAAAAGTGTTCATTGTTAACATAAGGCATATTCACAATAGCACGCTTAAGTTGTGACCTTGCTGTGACCTTGACCTTTAACAGATTTTAGCAAAAGCGTTTTCAAATCTTGGTCTTTCTCCATAGTTGATATATACCAAGTTAGGGCCTGATAGCACAGAAGTTGTTGAAGTTATCGTGTTTACAAGGATTTTTGTAGTGATTTCAGAACTCATGGCCTTGACCTTTGACCTTGAATGTGAGCATGTCAAAATATTTCCCCAGGTGTACAAGAAAGAAGCTATATATATGAGGTGTTGATACCTTCATGGAAAAAAGTTATTAAGTGATTTCAGAACTGGTGACCTTGACCCTATCTCGCGACCTTGACCTTTTAAATTCAAGGTCACACAATCAGTGATCACTTTTCATTATGTATAACAATCATGTAATGATTCAAAGTGTTAATAGTTGAAATAAGACATTTTTGCAAAAGCATGCTTAAGTCGTGCCCTCGCTGTGACCTTGACCTTTGACGGATGTTAGCGAAAACCTTTTCAAATCTTGGCCTTTCTCCATAGTTGATGTACACCAAATAAGAGCCTGGTAGCACAAATATTTGTCAAGTTATCATGTTTACAAGGATTTTTTTTAGCGATTTCAGAACTTGTGACCTTGACCTTTCACCTTGAATGTGAACATGTCAAAATCATCCACCAGGTTTATAAGAAAGAAGCTATGTATATGAGGTGTTAATTCCTTCTTGGGAAAAGGTTATTTAGTGATTTCAGAACTGGTGACCTTGAACATGTTTCGTGACCTTGACCTTTTAAATTCAAGGTCACACAATCAGTGATCACTTTTCATTGTGTATAACAATCATGTAATGATTCAAAGTGTTAATAATTGAAATAAGACATTTTCGCAAAAGCATGCTTAAGTCGTGCCCTCGCTGTGACCTTGACCTTTGACGGATGTTAGCGAAAACCTTTTCAAATTTTGGCCTTTCTCCATAGTTGATGTACACCAAATAAGAGCCTGATAGTACAAATATTTTTCAAGTTATCGTGTTTACAAGGATTTTTTAAGGGATTTCAGAACTCGTGACCTTGACCTTTGACCTTGAAAATGAACATGTCAAAAAAATTCCCCAGGGGCATAAGTAAGAAGTTATGTATATGAGTTCTCAAAACCTTCTAGGAAAAAAGTTATAGCGAATACAAAACGCGCGTGCGGCGGCGGCGGCGGCGACGGAAACTGCGCAAAAACTGATAGCAGCTCCGACTTAGTCGGAGCTGCTAATTAAAATAGAGTAACAAAATTATGCATGTGAACAAACCGAAACTACACGTCCTATTTACATGCACAGTAGTTATATGACCTATTAAACATGATCAACCTAAATTTATCAGTTTGTCTGTTATAAATAAGATTCCAAAATTCTGTTTGACTAATTGGCGCGCGCCACACGCGGTACGTTGTCCAGTTTTCGATCAGAAATCACTACTTTTACCTTCATATCGTCAATATACTAAGTTGACTATCATCCAAATGATAGTTTTCGGTAACAGTTGGTACTTCTCGATAAAGTAACACATTTTATAACATTTGGAATATGTGACCCCTAACAACACAATGGATGTACCTTTAATAGATCAAGTTATTTATCAAATTGAATTGAATAGAATCCTATCATACCTTGACCTTGTATTTCAGTTGGTATATAGAATGTCCCTGTTTATTGACACTTGCAGATATAACATACGTAATAAAAAAAACCTGTCAGGTTGGTAATGGAGATACTTAAATATTAAAACATACCCCACCAAATGCTGACAAATGTTTCCTAACTAAATGCTGTTGTCAAAGACGTAAAATATCCAAACTTTTTATAACTAATTGATTTTTCAATAAACAAAACTTTTGTAACTTTAATGTACTATTAAAGGGTCATAACATTATGTAAAGCTTAGAACAACGGATGTCAAACTGACCTAGCTAATATTATTATACCTTTACACATATAGCAAAGAAATAGAATAAATATAACAAATATACAAATTCGTTTAAATATAAGTCTGTACAATTATTAAATATTACCACAAAACCAAATGTGCAACTGCAGATAATTCTAGACATGCTAATGAGGCACATTTATAGCACACATTATTGAAGACGTAAACTTTTTATCAATTTTGTCACATCATACTTTAGCTTGCTTTCTTGGATTACGATTTTTTCTCCAAATATGGATTAGATTTCGATATTTCATTTTAAAAAAGACAATCTTTCGGCCACTTGTCAGAAGAAAGAAGACGTAGGGGAGGAAATTTCATTTAATTGTCATTATGACTAATAGGCAATCAACAACGCATTTTACCGTTCTCTTCCCCATCCATGCAAACATCTTCACGACAATAAACAAGAAAATCGAAATCCAACACATAATCTTTTGTAGATTGGAAGAAATTCCGAAGCATTCTTTCAGGGAAGTGTGATCATAACGACATTAAGCGTTTGCAACAATGAGTGCTTGCTATAGATTTTCCATCAGTTTTATATTTATTGTTCGACAGAACATTGAAGCAGCGCTTGTGTTTTTCTACAATTTGCTGTTCTCAAATCAGGAAACCTACCCCTTGTCAATCTGAATCAGGCAAGTCTCCAGATCACAATTCATTCGAGCACAAAATTTCCATTCAAAATACATTTCCCATTTAGATATTACATTAGGGACGATTAGATTTTTTCACAACATTTGAATAAATGCATCGAATCATCATATTTCAAAATAATGAGCTTAATTTGAATTTCCCGACAATTACAACTCTATCTTTTTCACAAAAGACACATCCCCAATCCATCCCGATCTGACTCATCCAGATACTGTCGGCTATAAAGACGCTCCAATTCCTTTGCACGATGCAGTCATATTCTTTTATTAATGCAAGTGAAATTCCAAGAAGGGGTGTTTCGAATCAATAGGGTATTAGAAGGGATCGGAGCAACAATAAGTCTGATTTGGGCGACTGGATCGCCGAGGACAGGGCCCAAGTATTGATGAATACACAATCAAGAAGCCCAGTCCACACAATGCAATTTAATTGACTCATCAGCTTGGCTATTATCTGAAATTACAATCAATACCCAAACGACATTCCAATACACACATCTCCTCTGCAAAATAGATAGGCTATTGTTTGCGGGGCAATTAGCGGCTCTGATTTATTACATTTGTGTACGAAGGTTGGCGACTGTGAAAAATGCAATTATCGAGCTTGGCGAACATTGATGGAGGCCATCCCAGGAGTTGTAGTGAATCATAGAAGAACGACATAAACGCTCCAAAGTCTTGTCCGCGGAGAGAGTGTTTTGTTCCACAAGCTTGTTTTTTGGGCCGCTGAGGTACGGTAAATTAAGCCACTGATTTTTTTTTGTAGTAACTGGCACTTTCCCTGAGATTTGAATCTTGCTAAGTAATATATGGGGCATTTGCTGGCCAATGCGTTAGATTGATGGATAGACGTTCATTCTGCTCGATGGATGCTCAGATGGTTGTTAACTTTATAGATGTCCCCGACTCATCTTCCCTCTATAAGAATGTGAGCTGTAACTTAATAAGCTTCCTAAGCTACTAAATATATCAGTTGTTAGCTAGACAAATCAATAAATCAACTGAACTATTCAATATCTTGCTTTCTTGACATTTTATCCAACATAAAATGATTACTCAAATAATTAGGGGTGAAAAATATATTAAAAACATCTATGTAATACTACACAAATAATCAAATAATCTAATGATCAAAAATCTTTTAATCTAATATACACAGTCTAACCTATCAAATTTTTTAATTCGAATGTTTGAAATATACCTTATAAAGAAATTGAAAAGCTATTCATGACAAAATCTCAATAGTAATATCGCAAACTTTTCACTTTTTTGACGCTGAAAAGTTTTTTTAAAAAAGAACTTTCAATTTCCAGATTACTTTTTCAGTTAACATATTATATCCATTTAACTCCGGTCCTGTTTTATATCAATATCCTTTTACTTCTTTCATCCTTTTTTCTGACCTAATTGTCTAAATAGTTTCTTTTTTTCTTCCAGATCTCAGGGAAACAATCATGAATGCCCCTCGACAGTCAAAGTTATTTCCACAGATCTTGACGAATGGCGGCCTTCTTTCCTACCGCCATGTCAGAAGGGACATGTTATTTTTCTTTGGTCTAGGGGGCTGGTTTCCATCTTGACCTGATGTCACATTTTTTGTGGTTTTCTTTTGTGATAACAACTCTTCCGGCCATATTGTTGAATCATTACAGCCTCTTATCATATCAAGCAACAGTTTAGTGGACAAGAAAAATGGCGGTTACAGTTAATTCCGAGAATAAATCGTAGGTGCCGACAGCGGAGAAGACAATAAATACCAACTGGAAGTGGCAGATTGTTTGTTTCAGACCCGGTCAGTCAGGTGGAGCTAAAATAACACTTTGCAAATCAAGTAGTGCCACAGTACTGCCACAGATGAGGAGATGGGGCTTGAGTAATGTCCAGAGACAGACTCAGATAGAAAGAATGTTTCATCAGTGTACATGTAGGTACTACTGGTGATATGAATGTATTTAAGCCCTTTGCAGACACTAAAAAATCTTATTTCTCTCTTGTAATCAATTTAGTAAAGAAGAAATGGTTTGAGTATTGTCCAGGGAGTGATGAAACAAATATCTAATCTGTTTACACGTAAGCACATAAATTTGCTTGTGTCATGAGTGTCTTCAAATCTATTGTAGACATTTAATATCTTTCTTTTTTTTCCCATTAATTTAGTAAATTTACTATAAATGACATTTGTTATGTATAAGACACAGACTGAACGAATAATCACTTGCGTGCTGTTGTCATAAGTTTACACAAACCTATTGCAGACATTTAATATTCTAATCATTTCTCTTCATTTGGAAAATAAATTTGATATAACTGACATCAGAAGATAGCTTGAGTATTGCCCATAAAATAGATTTAAAGAATAGGCACTTATTGTGGCTTGATTGTGTCATGGGTGTAGTCAAGTTTATCACAGCAATTTTATATATTATTCCTCTTCAGAGCGATAAAAAGGTTTTTAGCATACTAACCTATCTTACCCTTGTGATCAATCTGTTTAAAGATTGACTTAGAAATTAATCTTAGAGGATTAAGATAGGTTCTGGAACAATTCCTGTGTCATGTGTGTATATAGAGCTATAGCAAGAAGTTGATATTTATTCCTTAGTAAATTGCATACAAATGACATCAAGGTTTGAGAAATGTTCGAGAGAAGAGGCAAAGAAAATACCATCTAAAATATATATGTCTGGTACTAAATTAAGGACTATAACACTTTAGCTGTAGAGTAAATTGGTGCCAAACCTTTCCAGGCAACCAACTAAAAGAACCACAACTCGTTATAGTTCAGGATTGGCCATAAACTTAAAGGCTAATCCCAGAATATTCTGGATCCGCATGAAGAGAGTTAAGTAACATTCAAGAAAATGTATAGATTATTTTTAACTTTAAAATTTTTGAAAGTGATATGACAAAGTGAATACTATCACAAATTTCCAAAATATCCCTGTCCGCTTTTCCACTTTCATAAGTGGCACTATATGTGCATCATCATCTTATCAAAACAAACATTTAAAACCAAAGCAAATTATAAACAGTTATTTCAATTGTTCAAAGTGATAAATACTATCCCATCACAAAGATGTATGTTCCTGGCAACACTCCGACTGAACGTGTGTGGTACCATGAAAGTAGCAAATCGACCCGGAGCGCCCTCTATCTTCCGCTATCAGGTGACAATACCAATTCCTGTCCTGGCAGGAAGCCCCTCCGCCATTAATGACCAGTGGCTCCCCCTATAGGGGATTATCATTAAGATAATACTTATCACCTCTTCGTAAACAACGACTTGAAAATGTTACTTTTATGCTGTTTCTGACAGGGGAGATAACTCCCGATATTTTCTTTAGCTTATTGTTGGAAGCAAGTGGATAGGGAGGCTGCCTGGCTGTTCCCTCTATGAAGATAAACAATTATCTTGATTAACTATATTAATGGGGGTTTTGTCTATCCAGAGAATAATGTGCACTTAAATGCTATAAACATTTGTGCGATTCAAGGGAGGGCACTCTAGTGACCTGATATCTTATCGCGGAGGAGATAGGGCTGGACACTGGCATTTCCTACATATGTTCACAAATCAGTTAAGGATTGTTTAATCAAGATTTGACAGGGGAAATTTCAATCAAGAAGGTGGTGTTGATAATGTTGGGTTTTTTTCTTTTTCTGGATCTACTTTCACAATTAACTTCTGTTGTTTCGACTACATCATATTCAGGTGATTATACTAATTATATAATAATAATATCTCCATTTTAAGAGTGTACTTATCCAACCCCTCAGTGGTCATGGTCTAACCCAAGCTGACATATTTGTCACAAGAAGGTCATCTCAATCACAACCGTTACCAGGTACTCATTTGCTGCTGGGTGAACAGAGGCACATTTTTAACACTTATGTTTCAGTGTGGAGCAAGGAATCAACCCTTGAGGCTCTCAGTTAATCCAGCAATGAAATGGGTGACCCACCCATCCAGCGAGCTGTGCCTGCTGTTGCTGAACTACACTGATAGAAGTTTACTAAGCTGAGCAGAGTGCCAAATGCCACTACGTTATACCACATGATCTCAGTGCTGCTTTATGAAATTGAAGGTGGTTGTCCCTGTGGGACGCCTTTAAGAAAAGAAACTATCCTAAGTGCAAATAACCAAAAGAATGTTACGGACGTATATCTAGTTACATTGTGATCTTGACAGTAATCCAAAGATTGTCAAATTCCACTGTACAAATAAATTTATCTAACAATTCTTTAATAATCGACAAAGATAGTTGGGGATATATGTAAATTCTGAAATTATACATACTGATTGAATTATTTGTTGACGTACTAATAAAATATTAATCATAAAACATCCAATATATAGGTATAAACTACAGCATATATACATACTGACTACTTCAATCCATGTTTGTATAAACAAAAAACTTTTCTTTTACTTAACTTATACTCACAATAAATCTACACAGATCCTCTCTTCTTTTCCAAATTACTGGTTATATCATTAAGCCCAATTGTTGAAGGACGAAGCAGGTATTTTGATAAATTTTTACTGGAAATTATACTATTTATTTGACAACACTCCAAACAGAATGGAAATTCCATCTTGAAATAAAACAAATATCTGAACGCCTTCTGACATGACTAAAAGACATTACACATGATAAAGTTTGTACTAAACAAGCCCCTGATTCTTCAAACACATTTGTAAAATATACAACTACGTCTGTGTGGTCCAAACACACTCCCCTGAAACATGTAACACTGGAGAATAACCGGTTGGCCAGACATCCACAAAACAATTACAGAGCAGACATGTCTTTTCTTACTAAACGTTTGTTCAGTTAATCATAGAACATATCCCTAGATACAACAATTCTGCCCTGTTTCATCAATAAAAACTCATTTCCCAGACAAAATCCTTTTCTTTCCCAGCAGATAAGCTGACATATCCCAGTTTTCTCTCACTTCCTGCCTCTGGCTGGACCAAACTGGAGGAGCAGACGGTCTCCCAATCTGAACAGACGGTCACCCAATCAGTCTTCCGAGAAGGAAATGAAAGGTCCAGATCTCCCTGTCCTTGCTTCGGTTCCCTGGACAATTCCTCAAACAAATGGAGGAAGTATTGACAAGGAATTATGACCCCTATCCATGACATCCTATCCAAAATGGAACCTTTGGAAAAAGCATTATCGTTGAAGACTATTGTCTGCAAAAGTTCTTTTTCAAACATAACATGAATTTGAGAAGTATTGACAAGGAGTTATGGCCCCTATCAATGACTATTTATATACCTGAAATTGAAGACAACTCATTTTTTAAAAACATTTTTAATTGAGGAAGCTAGAAATATTAATCATGTCCCCTACTGATGACAATTAACTTTAAGAAATTAAAAAGTAATTTTCATCTGGTGTTTTCAACTTCATAATTTCAACAGAAAGTGTAGTATATGGTGAACTTTTAAGAGGTCTCAAAAGGATTTTACTTCCACTAATCAACAAACTCAAATTTTTTGGTGCCACATCATTTCAGTTCCTGAAGCCTGCTTCCTCTCAGTGTCCAGAACACGCCAAGTTTGCAAACTTTTAAGAATAGACTCAAAACCCATCTCTTTCAACCTTCTGTCAAAGTTTTAATACTTTGACCTGTTGATTGCCTCAAAATGTTTAGTGTTGTGCAAATAGAATGAAAGAGTTATAGGTAATACAACGGACCTCGGACCTGTTACTGGGCCAATACGGAAATACTTAATTAATAACATTATAATACGGCTTATATCCATATTGAAGATTGATAATAATAACACTGATAATGTATGACCAAATGGGCATAAAAATGCTGTTGGCATGTAAATATTGTTGACCATATGCTTCTCTGATTAGGGATAGGAACAGTTTTAACATTACACTACTACCATCATATTAATCTTACGAGAAGTACTGACTGTAGCCGAAAATGACCATTTTGATGATAGTCGACTCAGTATGCCGTCAATATAAAGGTAAAAGCATCAATTATTTTATTATTGAAAACCGGACAATTTGATTCATGATCTAAATGGCTTGTAATTCTAATGCTTTCAGCTCCCTGTATAAAAAAAAGGCTCCTTTTCAATTCTTAATTTTTTTTTTTTTACAGTCTAACTGTTAGACTACTTTGGGAGCAGTTCCACTTAATTTATCAATTAATTTTAAAGAATTTGTATTAAATAAAGAGTAATTTAAAGTAAAGAAATTCTTGATTCTATAAATTACAATCATGGAAAGTGGAGATGATATGTAGTTTTAACACTGCAGCTACTGTGTAAATGAATGACACTGTAGAGTTGACAGTGGGTCATGAGAACATTCTTAAACAGCAGGGTTATCACCATTGTTATTATAACACAGCCAGGAACAGGGAGGGAGGGGACAGTGTTTATACTAGAGAAACAAGGCTTGGTCACTTTGGAATTATGACTACTCCTTACAATTGATTGTTTCCTAACAATGTCATCTCTATTTATTTTTAAAAAAGATAACACGCTTTAAAAAAATGTTGATAAGGAATGTGAAATAATATTGTAGTTCATTTAGCACAGTATAATTGTCTATTTGTAAGTACGAGCGGGGTAAGTTTCAAGACAAATTCAAAGGTATACTTACATTTGTGTATTTATGCTTTAATTGAATGATCAAAATATGAGTGGAATTACAATGTACTATTGAATTTCAATGTAGCATTGCGTTACAATGTTGTATTGAATCACAATGTTGTATTGATTAATTGTGTATCATTGAATTACAATGTTGCACTAAATGACAATGTAGCATTGTTTTAAAATGTCACACTGAATTACAATGTTGCTCTGATTACAATTTAGCACTCAGTTGGATTCGAACCATGACCCAAAACTAAACTTCTATTAAGACTAGAAATGATATACGAGCGTATATACTGTGAGACAGTCTAGTTCAAATTGAATTATTAGCTTATCGATATTTACTGGTTTGTAACGACATCAAACCCCATCTCTTGTTTCAATTGTATTGCTTTGGTAATAGTTATCTCATATCTGTATTACAAGCGATAGAGTTCAGCACCTTTATTTGATTGGTTATTCAGACAGTCTGACCTTCGACCTCAAAGTGACAGGTCATTATATAAAGTTTCATTCCGAAAAACAATCTACAGTGATTCAAAATCAAACTCAGTTATTCAAATTATCAATCCAACTTTCTATCATATCAGATGAAAATTTGATTATGTAGAGATGATTGTCTGTCATGAAATTTGAAAAGATTATTCATTATCAATTGTGCCATCACCTGAGAAAATGATGAAAGTTTCTTTTTGCATTTTCTCTTACTTCAGTAAATGGAAACCTTTAAAGAATTACCAATTTCCTATAATAAGCGCCAGTGGTATAGAAACTGTTTAGGCATCAGGTTCCCATAAAGCATGAGGTCTAAAAATGTGTTGAGCAAACAAGCTGTGGTTGTTATCAGGGGAGATATGGTAATATCACAAGCAATAACAACTATTATGATTCTGGTTACTTTACATTTCTAATGTGTCACACAACATAACAGTGCATGAATTTACTATATTTTAATCATTATTGTTTAGAAAGTTTGGATTTCATTTTTTAAAATTTGGAATTCGGAATGGTAAATTATCAATGTTTTCTTTTATTATAATATTGAATACATTGCAAACATTTCTTTGAAACTTGTCTTTTGAACATTTCATCCAAAAAATGTTTTTTAAATCTCTGATCATAATGAACTATACAGCATATTACTTCTTATTCACAATAAGAAATAAACTTGCTGGTCACTATTTAGCACTTAAATTATCATAAAGTCATAATAGCAATAGGTGATAGCAACAATTCAAAATTCCTAATGAAACATCGAACTCATTAAATAAATTGCCAAGGGAAATCAGATTCAAACTTTCTTATACGTGTTTAATTGTATGTATTACAAAGTATGAACTTACTTTACTTGATAGACCAAATGGAGTTTTTCTGTGAAATTGGGATTGGTCAATATGTCTAATTAAAATAATCACTTATCATAACTCTCTATAAGAAACAGCAACACATAACCACTTCCTGTTGAAGTGCATTGACAGACCAGAACAAGGACTTAATTTTCATTATTCACAAAGAGGCCATATACACAATATATATGTTGGATCTTGCATTGGTATGAGAAAGTAGTATACTAAAATTATCCATTATAATTTAGAAGGATTAGCTCAAATATTTATTTCATGTTTTACTACTTTACATAGTGAAGCATATATAAATGTTTTATACATAATCTTCATCTTCATTCTAGTATGGATGCTGACTGGCCTAAGAGTCTTATTGGTTCATTAGATATAATTAACACGATTAAGGACATTATGCCTTTCTAATCAGCAGATAAATATGGAAATTTCTGAAAATTGTCTAAAAAAAATTGAGTCTACTGAAATATGAGATTGTTCATAACATTGATATTAATGAAGGAATTAACATAATTGATGAAGAAAATGTCAAATGTCTTCCTTGAGACAACAATCTTGTTATAAACTGCCATTAATTAAAAATTATCTAAATATGCAATTAACCAAACTAAGGATATTCATTATACATGTATATCTGTCCTCTGCTTGCTAGACAAAGAATAAGTAAGTGAAAGTCCCATATATGTGCTTAATACCTACAATAAGTTTATATAAAGTATAACATGGAAACATATGCTCACTTGTAACTTACATTTAAAAGCTAATGTTAAACATTTGGTAAATCCAAATGATAAAACAAATCAACAAATCTGAAGGACATTAACTTCATGTTTCACCATACGTCGGAGTAAGTCAAGTGGCCACACAAACTATACAGTACAATACTGACATGGAAAACAGTGACATGAGGTGCTCTGTTATAACATTTCAATTAATACTCGAGTAATTAACACAATTAATGATCAAGTAATTAACATAATTAATGAATATTAACTCCATGAGGCTACACAGGTGAAGTCAAGCTACATAAACTAAAGTACAATATTGACTATGGAAAGCAGAGCAAAAGAAAGATAATAACAATTCAATCATAATCAAGTAATTAACACAATTAAAGGACATTATGATGAACCCACTCTCAGATTAATATAATTAAAATGCCCATATGAAGTAAACTACAATACTGACTATGAAAAACAATACCAAAGGGATTGCTTGGTTATAAGAAATCTATTAATTATCAAGTAATTAACACAATTAAAGGACATGTTGAACCAACTCTCGGATTCATATAATTAAAATTCCCATATGAAGTAAACTACAATACTGACTATGAAAAACAATACCAAAGCGATGGCTTGGTTATAAGAAATCTATTAATTATCAAGTAATTAACACAATTAAAGGACATGTTGAACCAACTCTGGGATTCATATAATTAAAATTCCCATATGAAGTAAACTACAATACTGACTATGAAAAACAATACCAAAGGGATGGCTTGGTTATAAGAAATCTATTAATTATCAAGTAATTAACACAATTAAAGGACATGTTGAACCAACTCTCGGATTCATATAATTAAAATGCCCATATGAAGTAAACTACAATACTGACTATGAAAAACAATACCAAAGGGATTGCTTGGTCATAAGAAATCTATTAATTATCAAGTAATTAACACAATTTAGGACATTACCTTCATGACTCGGTATACAGTGTGTGAATCAGCGGAGTGGCTACATACCCTACTACGAGGCTGACACTATAGAGATGAGGGGAGATACTCATGTTGTTACGGGATGGGGCTGAGATACAAGGGACTCGATCGCTACACGCTTGCAAACAGGTAAGAGGGTTTAACAGGGACACAGAGGAACACTGCCACTTCAAACAGACATCAACTTGTCACAGGCTCGGCCAGTTTCGTTCTTTAACTAGCCGTCTGTCTAACTAGTTCTACTGCAAGCGAACTTCGTATTGACAAGCGGTTTCCATCAGAGAACAGCGTTTGATATTAAACACCCACTTGACGAACTGACTGCTCCAAAATTTTGGCGACAGGAAATAATTGAGAGAGAAAGCCACTGATTGCCGAACAGAATAACAGCTATAAGTCAAAAGTCAATTGTTAATTAGAGCCTGTTTCAAGCTCCAAGTGCGGGCTACTTGAAGAGTAAACACAACCTTGGAAAGATTTTGGTCGTGCGTAAGATTCTGCCGAGTATGTTTGAACAGCAAACTTGGTGAAGTTTTGGCTACCCTTACCTAATTAAAACTGATCCCTCGATAAGACAGCCTTGTCAGCTTCACACAATCGGAGAAGGGCAATGAAATATCGTCCACATCATTCAGCTAGGACTCGTCTTCTCCCCATTTCTGATTAATCCTCCTCCTCTTGTCGCGTCCCTGTCCAAAGAGCTCCGTTAACTCCGAGAGGCAATAGATGGATTGACGGACGGACGGACAGTACACCACTGCCTGATCTCACTCCAGTCAATTGTTCCTATAACAATAGCATCTTGCCGTCTATTTACCCACTATTGATCAATGGAATCGTGATTCCTTAGAAAAACAGAATTACTTAGCACATCTTCAAGTCGGGCTTTGTCATGGGCTTTGTTTGCAGGAATCTAAAAATCCACGGCTTTTGCATATCAGCGACGTAAAGAATTCTCAAGATCAATCACGCGCTAACTTTATTATTCGACATGACAGGCGTGTTTGCAGACACTTAATTAATGTTCAGATACATCTCCCATGCCTTGATTATGAAGGACACCATTGTTGTCAAATTATGTATTATTCTTTACGATGAAAGCCGCGACTCGAGCTCAAGATTAATTTTAAGACGATCTGCGGCTGGTATCGGGATTCCATCACTCGGGCACTCATCTCTCGAAATCACTATTGTCACTCGGATTGCGACTCCGCGCGGCACAATACGCGTTGTCCGTTTATTGTTATGATGTGTGTAAATAACGGGTCTTGTGGAATGACCCTCTCAGCAACAATCAGTGAGATTTAATGAAATCTATACAAAACGTCCCTGTGCAAATACCACACATTACACATGGTGTTATCAACTGTCTTGCCCAATCTTAATAAGTACTGCATCTTCAGCTGTACTTAGCCCTAGAGGGTAGCTTGGCCAACTGCACTTAGACTGCGGAATTATAAATAAATAGCCCTAGACCCATTTGACACATATAGATTGACATGGACAGAAATCTTGGAATATTTTGATTAAACTTTAATTATTGAAATTTAAAAAAGTATATTTTAACTTTGAATCTTGAAATCTTTTAAATTTGATTTTAAACTTTGAATTTTGAAACATTTTGAAAATTAATTTTAAACATGTATATATGTTACATATATATATACACATTGAGGTGATGGAATAAGTGTTTTTACTCAGAGAATACTTTTAATTTAATTTTTGAATATTTATTCATATTTATACAGATTAATGGAATCAAATTTGCTTAGAAACATATAAAGGTAATAATGCTAATTTCAAATAAATAATTTTAAAGAAATTTTTAATCAATTAAGGAGTTAAATAAAAACTATAAATTAACTAAACTTTCCTGTCATAAACAAATTCACTAATGAGAGAGTTAATTGAAATGAAATTAAAACCAAATCTAATTCTATTACTATCACTTCCCTAATGAAAGGGCAAGGTTCATCTCGAAATGTTACATGTAGATATAATAAAGAAGTTGTACATCCATACCATACGTTAAGTCGTTAAATACTTAAGAACTTCAATCAATTCTATTCATATATATTAGTACGTGGCTTTGAAACTCGGTAATACAACATTTACTCTCTCATAACTGGAGGCAAAAAAGTTCTCAACGAGGGATAAATTTCTTGATAGTTCCATTAGTTGAATGCTTATATGTAAGCTTTACGGAGATATACAAAAACCTGATAATCATAAATCAAATAGTTTCCAGAACATAATAAACTTCCTAAAGGATTTTATGTGAGATGTTAACCCCTTGATTATGAAAAGATAAAAATATCATTTTTCAGAAAAGTATTTATTTCTTTCTAAAACACTTAAACGTAACAGAGGCTCTCTTAAACCTTCAAACATGCTTAGAGGGTGTTTGAAGTTTCCATAAGCCATCTTTAAGCATTTCATTAGAGGACAGAACACAAGTAATATGAAAGAAATCGTAAAATTAAAATCACGAAAATGATAAATGCCCTTTTTCTGCGAGCTGTGACGATCTGACAAAAAATATCATAAAGAAATCGCAACATGATCACATATCTTTTAAGTGCCAGTAAATTTGTTGATGAAAATTCAAGACGTAGCAAGGAACATTTTTTTTCTCTTGTAACCCAAGATTGTCCAGCAAAGGCAGTTCTACATACATCTCAAACTACTTCCTGTCTTTAAGTAGCCGGGACTTTTGAAGCTAGTAGTCACACCACTGCTTATCATCTATGATTTAGCAGGGAACAAGACATTCCACATAAGTATGACGAGGAATAACAGTCTTCAAAGGAAAGTATCTATGTTCGGATAACATATCAAAGCTTTAGCTAAACAAATATAAAATGTGTCATTCGGTTTCCACAACAAGCAATAACTAAATAGCTTTTTTACACGTAGGTAAACTTTCCTCTTTCAAATGTGTTTCCTCATACACAATTTTCATTCAGTATTGATTATATTGTTTAAAAGACCATACGATTTTATTTTGAAATTTTGTCTTATAAGTAAGTTAACATCTTTCCGTATTGACTTTTGATTGTAATGAAATGCTTTTCTTTTTTTAACTTCAATGGACAAATAGTCATTTTATCATTTATTCTAAACTTTAATAGTTAGCCTTTATTCTTCAATATGTGGATTATCTAATGTTTTTTTATTAATGATAAACGTTTAAATTATACATTTTTCTTTATCATTCCCATCTTAAACAATAATTTCTAAACGGTTACCATTTCTCCTTTAACGAGAAATAAGTAAACTATTTCCTTTTTTATCGTCTTCAACAAGAAATAACTCAACAGTTTCCTTTCACTATCACGTTTTCTAGTGAGCCATTTTATAGGCACTTAATTTGGAAGCGAATTGACTGGGCGATTTCCAATTAAGCTGTCAATGTGTTAAATACTCTATAGGAACTGGAAAGAAAGTATTATATATATATATATATATATATATATTCTTTCTTTGAAACTTTTGACTAGGATATATTTCTTCATGTGTTATGTTATTATATAGCTCCTGTCTCTAGTTATGATGAACCCGTCTAAAGGCCTAAGCATGCAGATATATATATATAGTTAAGATAAGGATGTAGATTTTGGTAAAGATCCTTATACCATTATCAGTTAGGATGTTTATGGATGATGCAACTTCTTTATTTAACAATGGCAACGTTTTGGGACATGGTATAAGGATATATACAGAAATGTCACACTTATTAAATAAAGAAGTTAATCATCTATAAACATATACTTGTATTCAAACCGGAGCTAAGTTGGTAGAGCGTCTGCTCATCACCCGGTATGTCGGGGTTCGATTCCCGGCCGCATTATACCAAAAAACGTTAAAAGATGGGAGTTGTTACTTCCTTGCTTGGCGCTCAGCATTATAAGGATAGAACAACGCTTGAACTGGCGCTGCACTGTGGCTGCCGGGTGCAAAATGCACAAACCAAATTTCCTATGTACTTTGTATTGCGGACAATAAAGTGTTATTATAAAATGTAATACCAACTTCTATAATGCCCATCAAACAATAGATATATATGAAATTTCTTCAAGCATACAAACAAATTTCATTTGCCTTTCAATTGGTTTAATTTTAATCACACAATGCATATACCATTTTGGCCATATGTTCATATATATACTTACAGTCCTGAGACACTATTTTGCAAGCTCTTTCTGTGCTAAGATAGCCTTAAAGGGGCTGTAGCACATTTTTCAAAACTTCTATTTTTTCAAATTTCCTATTTATAATGATAGTTTATGTCATTCATATTTATTTAAGATGGTATTAATACATCTTATTACACAGACCAATTATCCGTAGTGGTAATAACAGTGTTGCGTATAAAGCAAATATTGCATGGCAGCCATTTTAATGTGAACACATTTTTTTATTTTGAACTACAAAACAATTCACATGGCTTTACTGAATCATGTACATTAATTTTTTAACTTGATTTTCCGAAGAGAGAAGGGTGTTTTACTATTACTGACATTTTTTTCAAGTGCATTTCATCAACTTATTTGAGCGAAAAAACGTGCTACTGCCCCTTCAAGTGACACGGATACTCATTATGACTAGCTTAGCACTAAAAGAGGTTCACAAATAAAGGCCCTGCATTTATAATATAATATAATGGAATATTTAGTTGATATTGCTTATACAGTCATAAGTCATATAAGTTTTATGAATGGTAAATGAATTAATGCATTATTACATTGATCCAAAAGAAATATAAATTAAACTTGAAAAGAAAAATTTAATTTAAACTATTATGATTATCATCTTAATATTTTCTTCTAACAAATGAATTGATCTACAACAATAGAATCCAAAAATATCCTCAAGAGAAAACGCTTCAGAGAAGAAATATTTTAACATATTTTTATTTCAGAGACAATTACCATAAGCTACTGAAACAAGGTGAGTATTGATATAATAGAATGTGTTATTTTACAGGCTATTTTGAATACCTTCCCATTGATCTTATAACATTAAAAAGCATCACAAACTTTGATCAAATTATCAATTACGTGTTATATTATCTCTAATATCTTTTTATGAAAGTTCAAAATACTGGAAACATTATTGAATAGATTTTTTTACCTCTTTGTTTAATTTGGAAAGAGAAGATGTAATTTTGGAATGGAAAACTCATAAAGATAATAAATGCAATAGCACAAGCCTCCTCTTTTAAACCTATTTTCTAACGGAAATGATGAAAACACAATCAGCAGAGAGGCATGTTAATTAATTTTCCCACAACCCTTTGCAAAAGCAAGAAGGGAGACAATTCGCTTTTAACAAGAATCGAAAAACAGTACAGTCAATCAGAGTCTTGGCAGTTTACATATGTTTAAGACGAAACGCGTAAAACCGGACATATAAATCAAAATGGTTGCTGTGTCTCACCATGCGTTGTAAGAATGATATAAGCATTATACTGTTACATGTAACATGGCTGCCACTGAGAGCGCCCTCTGGTGGAAGCAAGGGGTCTGTAGTTTGACATGCATGACGGCATACAATGGGTTATCTGTGAGATTATCTCTGGTTCCTCTCTTAACATATGGTATTGGATGATGGAAGCAACACTTGTCACTGTTATCAGTCTTAAAGCTACAAGTCTTGGCTAAACTTCTCTCGAGGGGGAATCGGGAGGAATTCAGTCCTTTTTTAAAACTTTTGTACTTTATAAGATACTTCAGATTTCAGATGAAGTGTTTTTTTTATACATCAGCAAAAGTCGGATGCTGATTAAGAACTTTTATGAAAATAAAATATTTAGAATTGATCATTTTCGAATTTTGAATTCTATCAAATTTTCACCTTATGTGAATAATCAAACTCGATATGTCATGATCGCATCTGATCATATTTTTTCATTATCATCAAACCAAACCTAAAAATTCCCATACTTAATATTCTACATTCAGAAAACATGTTATCGTTTCATCAGGTATTCTTAGTTGTAACTGTCATCTTTGTGAAAAGATAATCAGTTTAGTGGAAAACATTTAATACTTTTTGACAATCATCTTGTTTATTAATCCCATGGCTTATCAAATTATGCATCGGGATTAACCAAGGCGTCACTGATAAACAATCGCTCGAAATCATTTTCATGTGACGAGTCAAAGTTCCGTCAAACGAGGAGAGAAGCGTAAAGTGACTACCTAATCCTGACGACTAGCGATTACACAAAGAACCCATACGACAGCGAGATGCAATTCTTATCTCGGAGCGGGACTGCATATCATGGACAAGATCAATAACGGGGCGTATGAATCGCAGCTAATCAGTTGGACAATGTACTGCTCGCTAGGGAATTAACAGAGAGTAAGTTAATTACCGATGCTGTTTATTCTTCCCCTCCCAATACACAATAGACAACAGAGGGCGCTCTTGAAACCTTCCCGCGGGGTTACGGCAGCTTGTCAAAGCCAGTCGACCAATCAGATAGCAGTCGCTTCACTGCAGGTTGAGATTTATTTGTGATATGCCTAGTCCTGTCAATCTAACTGTACAGCAGATTCTCAGGATTATTGTCCTGTCATGGTGCATGCGCTTGAGTTAATATTGACATGATTAATTGAAATTATTTGTTGTAATGTGACGTAAATTGAAGTTATTATGTTTTAATTAGTTGTAAATAAAGGGTAAGAATGACCAAACATTTTCTTTATAAATGATATAGTTTTTGATAAGCACAATTGTTGTTTTGTAAGCAATAGTGATTCTTTTTTAATTTCAATTAATGATTTTACTTGAATTGTAATTAAATGGTTTACGTTGCTTGATATATACAGAAAGCATGTCCTGCCCTCCTTCAGGTGGATATATATATACCTTTTATAATTACAAGTGAGGGGGAGAACTAAGGGGGAGGTGAACTGCCCACATAAAAAGACAGACCTAAGATCTAAAAGGTGAGGTAGTACAAAGGTTAGAGTGTTTGGCTTAATTTTGAATCATGTGTTCACGTTCAAGTCCCTGATCCTCAGCAATACTTTCTACTGCTAGGAACTGTTCTATATGCATCAAGTTTTTGGGTGAAATGAAATATCACGTTGTTTTTAATTCAGTACCACCCATGATTCACTTGTTTCAGAAAATCAGAGGTTCCACCATGATCTGAAACAGAGGTATGACAGGCTTTCTCCCTGCAATATACTGTAAAACTGCTTGATAAAAGTGAAATAGTCACCTCGCCACATATTCAATTAAGGCCTTGATCTGCAGGTGCTGTTGAAGCCTATCTAGATGAGAAGGATGAGGAGATGTCCTGCACTACCAATGGCACCCATTTTTAACCTGAAGTCAAAATGGCTGACTAGCATGTCAGAGAATGTCATGGTGTAATAACTGTTATACCTACCAGTCTAAGTTCTTTTTTTAGGGGTATTTTAGAAGTTTTAGTAGAGATGAAGAAAAAAACCAAGATATATGGATAGTCAATTTCTTTATTGCAATGAATGTGACATTTCGGTGTAGATACTAACACTGTTGTCAAGCATGGGATACATGAATATTCTTTGTTTCTTTACCAGTCTCAAGTTGCAAACATCACTTTTGAATAATAATGCTTATAATATAGTCTTTATGTGACACAAATGTTCCTCATAGACTACCCAAGTAAAAGGTCTGTCGACTAAAGAGGAAAGACATAACTGAGTTATCATTATTGCCTTGATTTGTTTAATAACTATTGATAATCTTATATTTGTGGTTGTATGGTATTTGTGTGAATTGTGAATGGTCTGTCTTGTTTCATAAGAATATACACCAATACTCCATCACAATTGTACAGCATATAGTTCCCAGGGTGTAATGCATGTTTAAGACGCTAGTCACATTATTACCCTGGTCTGAAACCTGGTCAACACCAACACAACATTCACCAGGTACCCATCTGTACTGCTGGGTGAAAAGGGGCATATTTTGAATATAGTCTATTTCCCAAGGTGACGCCACAAGTCTTTATATAATTCAAGTCTTAGTGTTGGTATCTACTCATCAAACTCTCAGATTATCCAGAAATGAAGGGGTCACCCATCCGGCAGTACATGACTATTGTTGCTGAACTTCACTAATAGTGGTCAACTGAACTTTTGTTGCTGAACTATGCATAGGACCATGTTCCACCAATGTAAAAGGATTTCAGAACTAAAAGTTAGATAACAAAAAAAAAAGAGGTGAGACATAAACCTAAAACAAACCATTTCACTCTTACAAACGCATACTGCGCACAATCTTATCTCAAACAATATCAACTTTATCTCTTTAACTAACAACTCTTCATTGTACTACACTATCAAATGAATCAGCAAATTAAAAACATTCTAAATCAATGAACAAAAACAAGTTTACAACCCGAACAACTATGAAGTTCATTCAAATCTTGCTTTTTAGAATTCCCTGCTCTGAGAGTGACTCAATCTCAAACAAGCTCAAATTTAAATGCAAAATTCAAATCATACTTAATCGATCACCAAATAACATGAAAAAGGTCGCTTAACTACCTTACAAAAGTCAGAAGTGAAACAAAAGGTTACTTTTACAAATACATACTTAGCAAAATCTCATCCACTTGAAGAGAAACTTTTCAAAAGAAGATATTAAATTGGGAGAGAGGTCTGAGCGGGTACAACTGTAAGCTCTGGGCATCAAAGGGTATTCGAACTCATTTCTGACACTATAAACTTGCTTTATTGGTCTTTTTCAAACACACATAAACCTATTCCTTCTTGAAGTGGGTAACATTATAATGCCTGAAATAAAAGTCTCAAAAAATGTGAGACTTGCTAATGAATTTGACAGAAGTGATAGGGTCTTAAATTTAAACTAGAATTCCCAAGTGAGTTGTAATCTCCGTCCATTTCTTGTGGATAACAATAAGAGATTACTTCGCTGTTGTTGAAGCTTTCCCTCGGGAATGATCAACAAGAGGTTGTTTAGATTCCGTAAAACTGACGGATTGATCAAAACAGTTCGTGTTAACACACAAAATATCCCCATCTTGAAATTTTGTATTCCCTAGATCTCTTGACAATAACAAAAAGTTAATAATCAATTACATTTATGCTGTTTTTAGCGCATTCTTTTCACACGTGAAATATTCATGAGAATGAACTCTTTTATGCTGTAAAAGTTTTTGTGTTAAATCTGGCAAGCCACAAGTTAAAGCATAACAGGATACCATTGACTTAATGATTTAGGAATCTAGGAGTAAAGCCATATCGAACATGAAGGAATACCATTGACTTAATGATTTAGGAATCTAGGAGTAAAGCCATATCGAACATGAAGGAATACCATTGACTTAATGATTTAGGAATCTAGGAGTAAAGCCATATTGAACATGAAGTGATACCATTGACTTAATGATTTAGGAATATAGGAGTAAAGCCATATCAAACATGAAGTGATACCATTGACTTAATGATTTAGGAATATAGGAGTAAAGCCATATCAAACATGAAGTGATACCATTGACTTAATGATTTAGGAATCTAGGAGTAAAGCCATATCAAACATGAAGTGATACCATTGACTTAATGATTTAGGAATATAGGAGTAAAGCCATATCAAACATGAAGTGATACCATTGACTTAATGATTTAGGAATATAGGAGTAAAGCCATATCAAACATGAAGTGATACCATTGACTTAATGATTTAGGAATCTAGAAGTAAAGCCATATCAAACATGAAGTGATACCATTGACTTAATGATTTAGGAATATAGGAGTAAAGCCATATCAAACATGAAGTGATACCATTGACTTAATGATTTAGGAATCTAGGAGTAAAGCCATATCAAACATGAAGTGATACCATTGACTTAATGATTTAGGAATATAGGAGTAAAGCCATATCAAACATGAAGTGATACCATTGACTTAATGATTTAGGAATATAGGAGTACTGCCATATCAAACATGAAGTGATACCATCAACTTAATGATTTAGGAATCTAGGAGTAAAGCCATTTCAACCATGACAGTATACCATTGACTAAATGATTTAGGAATATAGGAGTAAAGCCATATCGAACATGAAGGAATACCATTGACTTAATGATTTAGGAATCTAGGAGTAAAGCCATATCGAACATGAAGTGATACCATTGACTTAATGATTTAGGAATCTAAGAGTAAAGCCATATCGAACATGAAGGAATACCATTGACTTAATGATTTAGGAATCTAGGAGTAAAGCCATATTGAACATGAAGTGATACCATTGACTTAATGATTTAGGAATATAGGAGTAAAGCCATATCAAACATGAAGTGATACCATTGACTTAATGATTTAGGAATATAGGAGTAAAGCCATATCAAACATGAAGTGATACCATTGACTTAATGATTTAGGAATCTAGGAGTAAAGCCATATCAAACATGAAGTGATACCATTGACTTAATGATTTAGGAATATAGGAGTAAAGCCATACCAAACATGAAGTGATACCATTGACTTAATGATTTAGGAATATAGGAGTACTGCCATATCAAACATGAAGTGATACCATCATCTTAATGATTTAGGAATCTAGGAGTAAAGCCATTTCAACCATGACAGTATACCATTGACTAAATGATTTAGGAATATAGGAGTAAAGCCATATCAAACATGAAGTGATACCATTGACTAAATGATTTAGGAATATAGGAGTAAAGCCATATCAAACATGAAGTGATACCATTGACTTAATGATTTAGGAATCTAGGAGTAAAGCCATATCAAACATGAAGTGATACCATTGACTTAATGATTTAGGAATATAGGAGTACTGCCATATCAAACATGAAGTGATACCATTGACTTAATGATTTAGGAATATAGGAGTAAAGCCATAATGAACATGAAGGGATACCACTGACTTAATGATTTAGGAATCTAGGAGTAAAGCCATATCAAACATGAAGTGATACAATTGACTAAATGATTTAGGAATATAGGAGTAAAGCCATATCAAACATGAAGTGATACAATTGACTAAATGATTTAGGAATCTAGGAGTAAAGCCATATCGAACATGAAGGGATACCATTGACTTAATGATTTAGGAATCTAGGAGTAAAGCCATATCAACCATGAAGTGATACCATTGACTTAATGATTTAGGAATATAGGAGTAAAGCCATATCAAACATGAAGTGATACAATTGACTAAATGATTTAGGAATATAGGAGTAAAGCCATATCAAACATGAAGTGATACCATTGACTTAATGATTTAGGAATATAGGAGTAAAGCAATATCAAACATGAAGTGATACCATTGACTTAATGATTTAGGAATCTAGGAGTAAAGCCATATCAAACATGAAGTGATACCATTGACTAAATGATTTAGGAATCTAGGAGTAAAGCCATATCAAACATGAAGTGATACCATTGACTTAATGATTTAGGAATATAGGAGTACTGCCATATCAAACATGAAGTGATACCATTGACTTAATGATTTAGGAATATAGGAGTAAAGCCATATCAAACATGAAGTGATACCATTGACTTAATGATTTAGGAATCTAGGAGTAAAGCCATATCAAACATGAAGTGATACCATTGACTTAATGATTTAGGAATATAGGAGTAAAGCCATATCAAACATGAAGTGATACAATTGACTAAATGATTTAGGAATCTAGGAGTAAAGCCATATCAAACATGAAGTGATACCATTGACTTAATGATTTAGGAATATAGGAGTAAACCCATATCAAACATGAAGTGATACCATTGACTAAATGATTTAGGAATATAGGAGTAAAGCCATATCAAACATGAAGGAATACCATTGACTTAATGATTTAGGAATCTAGAAGTAAAGCCATATCAAACATGAAGTGATACCATTGACTAAATGATTTAGGAATCTAGGAGTAAAGCCATATCAAACATGAAGTGATACAATTGACTAAATGATTTAGGAATATAGGAGTAAAGCCATATCAAACATGAAGTGATACAATTGACTAAATGATTTAGGAATCTAGGAGTAAAGCCATATCAAACATGAAGTGATACCATTGACTTAATGATTTAGGAATCTAGGAGTAAAGCCATATCAAACATGAAGTGATACCATTGACTTAATGATTTAGGAATATAGGAGTACTGCCATATCAAACATGAAGTGATACCATTGACTTAATGATTTAGGAATATAGGAGTAAAGCCATATCAAACATGAAGTGATACCATTGACTTAATGATTTAGGAATCTAGGAGTAAAGCCATATCAAACATGAAGTGATACCATTGACTTAATGATTTAGGAATCTAGAAGTAAAGCCATATCAAACATGAAGTGATACCATTGACTTAATGATTTAGGAATATAGGAGTAAACCCATATCGAACATGAAGTGATACCATTGACTTAATGATTTAGGAATATAGGAGTACTGCCATATCAAACATGAAGTGATACCATCAACTTAAAGATTTAGGAATCTAGGAGTAAAGCCATATCAACCATGACAGTATACCATTGACTAAATGATTTAGGAATCTAGGAGTAAAGCCATATCGAACATGAAGGAATACCATTGACTTAATGATTTAGGAATCTAGGAGTAAAGCCATATCAAACATGAAGTGATACCATTGACTTAATGATTTAGGAATATAGGAGTAAACCCATATCAAACATGAAGTGATACCATTGACTTAATGATTTAGGAATATAGGAGTACTGCCATATCAAACATGAAGTGATACCATCAACTTAATGATTTAGGAATCTAGGAGTAAAGCCATATCAACCATGACAGTATACCATTGACTAAATGATTTAGGAATCTAGGAGTAAAGCCATATCAAACATGAAGTGATACCATTGACTTAATGATTTAGGAATATAGGAGTAAAGCCATATCAAACATGAAGTGATACCATTGACTTAATGATTTAGGAATATAGGAGTAAAGCCATATCAAACATGAAGTGATACCATTGACTTAATGATTTAGGAATATAGGAGTACTGCCATATCAAACATGAAGTGATACCATCAACTAAATGATTTAGGAATCTAGGAGTAAAGCCATATCAAACATGAAGGGATACCATTGACTAAATTGAATTATAATTGTCCATAGTTTCTGGTGTTACATGGCAAATTGGAGCTTTTATGCCAGAAAAACTACAATCAGTATTAGAGAAGTATTAATGTCATGTTATTATATTCTAAGTTTGAACAGTATTTCTACGAACTAAATTTCATAAAATAGATCAAATTCACAAATATGAAATAATGAAATAATACATTTTCTTGCCTATCATACCTCACAATATTAATTAACAAGTTGATCATTTAAAGATTTACATTTGATTCTCCAAGATATAATTATATATATATATATATATAGTCCATGTTCAAGAAGGTACTATTTTCTAACAAAGTTACTTTAACTATTTTCAATACTTTAGCTTCTGAATATGATGAGTAGTACCAGAGAATTCCAAGTTGCCAATATACAGCAATCACAACTCATAATCAAAGGATATAATCCTAGATTCTCCACTCTGAACAGATAATACTGGTAAATTCAGGAACCCTGAGATAAGGGTTAAAACGTTTCCAAGGTTCAACCATTTTCTGAACAAGGCAAACGTGAGCATAGCTCAAGTGCATATTCAAATTATATAGTTTTTGAATTATGCTCTGGAAAACAAACAAATTAAGTCAGAAAATGTAAAACATAATTTGAACCTTGGAGTTGAAACCCCTACAAGACACAACATCACCATATTGGTTATTTCCATAGCAAATTTGAAGTTTCCAATATATAGAGTTTTCGAGTTATGCTCCAGGAACAAAACAAAGTAAAAAAACTTTGCCATTTTTGGTCAAAATTGAAAAAATTATTTAAAACTTTTAGTTGAAACCGCTAAAAGGAAAAACATCACCATTTAGGTTACTTCCATACCAAATTTGAAGTCTCCAAGTTTTCATAGAGTTTGTATGTTCCGGAAATGATCTTGGATGGACGGACAAACCGACAGACACACAGAGCACTATACCCCTGACAACGTCGTAAGGGGGGTATAATTATTCGTTAAAGTATACAACCTCCCTTTCTAACAGCAACTAGAGTGTTAAAAACGAAAATCTGATTCAAAGACATAATCAAAAACTTTGAACAGCAATTGCATATGTTTTTACTCCCAAACACTTGAAATGAATAAGTGAAGTTACGATGTCATTCTAAAGTTACTCTATCTCAGCATCAACATTATCAACGCTTAAATCAAGATAATTATCCCTGATAGGTAACATGACTGCTTATTTATCTGCGTAGACAACAAACAATCACATTCACAGGCAATTACAAAATAAACTTTACTCGGGAAAAAATACTTTCGGCATTCTCCAAACGGTTTTTCGTCAAAAGCTTAAATCCTGTGAAAAATCATCTCAATTTGTGAGTAGAATTCCAGAAATTTATTTTTAAATGTCACAATATATTTTTTGCCCATATGTTGTAAACCTGTCGCGATACACAGCTGCAGGTTTTGCTTTGGGATATTCCTTCTGTGCTGTCTAGACTCTCTCATGGTCTCTTAATGTTTCCAACACCAACATCAACAATTATGGAATGACATTTTATCAGAAGATTTAATTATACAATCTTAACCTTGGATTCATATTTGAAATTTTCTACACACTTTTGAATTGAACCATTTCTTTCTGTTCATATCATTACTTTATATTTGAAAATTTTAAAGGTTTTAGAATTGGAAATTTGAACTCTTATAATTGTTTATGCTTATACATATTTCCTGTCTTGGTTTTGTAAAACAGTTTACAGAGAGAAGTTTGGAGAATTTTTAATCTTTTAAATGGCATTTCCTATAAAACATTACACCTACCTCTGTTCCTTAGTTTATTCATGAGCAATAACAGATTTTTAGCAAAAATACTTTGTATTGCATGATTTACTACCGGTAATCTTTCCTTATCCATTTTTAAAAATTCAAACTGAAATCAATGCTACTTCTAATGTTATAAATTATACTCATGAACTCTGTTTTTTGGAAACCATCTTGTGAATTAATTAACGATTTAATTTTTATATAAACAAAAAGTTTTCCGTTCAGTATGTATAAAACTTAAAAACTAAAACTTTAGACAGTTTAACAGTACATCAGTACAGAACAGCAGTCAGGAAGTCAGCACAACTTACTTTATTTTATTTACAGCCTGAAAGTTCTATGATCAATGATTATCAACGTTACCATAGCTAAAGATTTAGATAAAAACCACAGATTTTCAAAAAGATGTTAATTGAAGAAACAACATTTATATCTTTTTTCTCGAACATCAAAGTTATGTAATAAAACACCTACTATTTCCTGTGCTATCTCCAGCCATGAATTATGGGGAAAAGGCATGTTTTTCATAACTTCCTGTCTTGCTCAATGCAACAAAATATTACCAAACTTGCGTAGGTGTTTCACAAGGTCAAAGATCAAAACACTCTAAAATAGAAGTTTAAGCGCTAAAACTAGTCAAGCAAAAACATCATTATCATTTATTTTGTAATGACTTATGTATCACTCCAGTAGATATATCAAAAGGAACATTTAATAACTTTAATTTTGATAAAACTTTTACAGAATTTTACACACTATTAAAACCTTTAATCTCATTATTATTCAAATGCGTTGATCAACGTATTTAATTCTGAAACATGATTTTACAAAATTAAAAGTAAAGCAACGTTCTTGTATAATAATCATTCTTATTTTCATCTAAAATTTGAAAAGCATTTCACCAGGTTTGATTGAAAATATATTTCATAACATTTCCAAATATTCAATTCTAATATTTATAAAATGCAATATTACTTTGTCACTTATAATTTAACTTTGATAATTTTGTTTAAAAACTCTCAATTCAACTCTGCAATAAAACCATGAATAACATCTAGCACATTCTCTTCAATTGATGGATATCTTTATTTGCAATTGAAATTTTGGACAAAATGACCTCTGTCTCAAGTGATGAATCATGGTCACTTTTGACCAAATCCCTCATGTAGTCTCACGGCTGATTAAACTCCTATCTTACAAGAATGCAACGCTATCAACGAGTCTTTAGTCATAAATGATTGAACAACATAAGTGGAAGCATTGCCAGGCTTAAAAGGTCTAAAAAAAATACTTTTCATCAATACGATTATGAGATTTTCAAAAGAGCTTTTAAGGACGACTGTTAGGACTAAAAGATGGAATACAAGTTTGATATATCTCCTGTCTGCAAAACTATGGGACTGAATTGAACAAATGAATTAAGGTTAACCTCAACACAGTTTTAAGATGTTGCAAGTGCTTTTAAGAGAAGTACCAAAATAGGAACGAAAGCTTTGATACATCTTCTGTTTATAGAACTATGGAGGTGACTGGAAAACCTCAACTTCTCATGACAATTATAAGATTTTCAAAAGAGCTTTTAAGAGCTAGAATGATAAGTTTAATACCTTAATAGATTTTCTTTATTTAAACTATGGCACTAAATTGTCAACTAAATAAACGGTGAATGTTACTAATTTTTGTATGATATATTAGTTTAAAAGGGTGACCACCATCTTGACTGTCGTGGAAAAAATATTGATTAATTGTTAGATATTCCTAAAGAAGAAACTTGATTAAAAAGATGAAGGTCAAAAGAGAGTAATAACTCTTCCTTAAAAGGTTTTCACAGAGACAATAATCTCAATATTTCCCTAGATTTGTAAATTGTTACTGAAAGAAATGCTACAAATTTTATAAACATTTAAGGAAACAAAACAGACAAATTATCTGAATTTAATATAGTTGTTAGTTTCTTAAAAATGTTACATACATTATCAATTTAAATATCATGCAAAACGAATAATATATTCATATCTATACTCAATGTCAAGAACATTTAACAATTGCATTCCAAAGTACAGAACAAGAAGAAAAGATCAGAGACACTTTTTTTTATGTACAAAGTACATGTTGTTTGACCTATGCATACAAGCAAACTACTCTTCAAATATCAAAATAAAACAAACAATTTCATTCTTGTACATGTGCAATCAATAACCTTAGAACCACTTCAAACTTCTACAAAACAAAAAACTATTTGAAAGAATTTATTTGTCAGATTTGTCTCACGGAGTAACATAACAGAACACAAACTAACCCTCGATTGTGGAATAAATCACATTATGTGGGCATTTGTCTTAAGTGGCATGAAAATTCTCGCTTAATGAAATGTCATTTGATGTTTTTACTTCCCATTTTCGCTCTATTACTATTCACTTAGTGGCAAGAGTGGAAAACAGTGCGCAGATTGTATGTCAACAAGACAATTCAGCCATTAAGCTGCTACTGACAACGCCGCTTCTTCAAGACTGTTTTTTACAGCTGAGACCTGATTTGATCATTATTAAAACATTAGAAGACGATTTAGCAGAAAAATAAACTATTTCCAGATACGGCTTGGCATGTCAATGTTTATATGAGTGAATGATGATCAATTTTTTATCAACCCTATCTGCTTTGACTGTTGCAAAGTATTTCACAAAATATTTCAAGTTGTAAATGACATTATTTAATGTGGGAACATTAATATTTTGTTATACTCACCATCGTAACTGATGGAAAACGACAGAAAGAGAGACAAAATCGTAGTAGCTTTGCATTACTCTTTATAACCCTGAAGACTTGGATGACTTGGTGGACACAGAGATCATATATTGAATTCAATTTATGGTCTCTGGTGGACACAAAATCTCTTGATATTAGAAATAGTTACATATTTCTATTTAGTATAAACTTAAAGACTTTGAATCAAATAATTAAAGAATTTGGAAGAGATCGTCAAATAACCAAATCTCTTAATTAATATTAAAAGTAGTTTTGCTCAATTCTTTTAGATTTCATGGAAGAGACAACAAACAAAATATCTTGATATTATAGGTAGTTTTGAAATTTTCTACACAACATTTAGGATGTATAACTTGGAAGAGACAATTGATAAAATACCATGATTGATATTTATCAATAGCTAGGAGTATATGTTTTGTTGTGAATTGCTGGAATAATTCCAATAATGAATCTGTGATGGGTAGAAGACTTTCTTAATAATAAAGTATAGGCAAAATATTACTCGAAATATATAGGAAATAATTGGTTGATAAATGAGAAACTTTCATGGTCTTAATCAGTGCATGAAATAAGCTCGAGTATTAGAGAGGAGTGCTAATTTATCATTTGAAATAAATAAACGTTGCCGGTCCACAGCAATAGTTAATCAGAAAGAGCTTATTATATCTATAGTCTGTATATAAAATAAGCTGGAAAATTAGAGCTGCAATTTTGTCACTTGGAATGGCCAAATTTACACAAAAAGTTGCTGGTTCATGGCAAAAGTTACACGGGTTGTGTGAGATACTCTTATTTCACAAATGACCTGACTCAATACCTATATTACCAGTAATATTCTTTTATTAAATAATTAATTATATAAATATCTAGCCAGAGGTCAATCTCTAATTATTCCCTTTAACAAATGAATCCAGGTAATTGGCTATTCTAAATGGCGTGGCAATAATTGATTATACCCTTGATTAACATGTTTATTGAAAAAAGACCAACTTAATAACTAATATTATACAATTATAGAGTGGTGATAAAGTCAATTCCTGTTTTTATGGACCCGAGAAAACAATATTGACCAAGGATGAAGTCCGGGGTCAATATTATTTTCTAGGGTCCATAAAAACAGGTATTGACCTCAACACCAGTCGATAATTGTTTTATTATGTATCTAATACAGACACGAAAGGAAAACAATGAAATACAGTCAAAAATGTTATTTGCTTTGAACAGCTGGCACTACAGTCATATGACATCATGCAACAATTGTTTGACGTCACGCAACAATCGTTTGATGGCATGCAACAATCGGTTGACGTTATAGAGTGGTGATAAAGTCAATTCCTGTTTTTATGGACCCGAGAAAACAATATTGACCAAGGATGAAGTCCGGGGTCAATATTATTTTCTAGGGTCCATAAAAACAGGTATTGACCTCAACACCAGTCGATAATTGTTTTATTATGTATCTAATACAGACACGAAAGGAAAACAATGAAATACAGTCAAAAATGTTATTTGCTTTGAACAGCTGGCACTACAGTCATATGACATCATGCAACAATTGTTTGACGTCACGCAACAACCGTTTTACGGCATGCAACAATCGGTTGACGTCATGCAACAATCGATTGACGTCATGCAGCAATCGGTTGACGTCATACAACAATCGTTTGACATCTATTAAGTCAATATGGCTTTTGGTCGGACTCAACTGGAGTCAATATGCTTTTCTGTCGACAGTCATATGCCTGCCTCTCGACCAATCAGATCACTGGAAAAATATGCTTACATAATTAACAATTTTATCTTATCAAACAATTGTATTCAGATGGACATTCAGCTCGTTTGAATAGAAATCTCATCCGAATCAACTTGTCGACAATGAACACTTTAAATCTCTATTCGCTGTGATCAAACAAGTGTGCTCCATCTGATAGCAAAATGACTCCCCTAAACAATACATGGGAGGTGAAGATTGTTCTCGTTTTATTCTTGCATGGTATGCAAAACAGGCAGTTTATGTTCCATTATTTCAATAAGCACTTCATCTCTATGAATAATACCTACCCGCCCTTCATTATACATCATTATTGTGAGAGTATTACACCCAAGTGCAATGTGTTTTCAATTGAGCCGGGTAATGGAGGAGTTTGTTCCTCATCTTTGATGGTATCCGTCACAGGCTCCTTGCAACATTTACAATAAACGTTAATGTAATGTGCCATAAAACTGGAATAATGTCATCATAATTCACCATAAAAGCTAAAAATAATACCACCTTAATCAAGCAACATGTGGGAACGACACACACATTTATTGTTTGTTATTACGACACTGGAACAAAATACAATACTAATGTGTATACGGTGTCATTTCTTGTTGACAACTATGGCATATGGGGATCATTCTAATATAGACATTATATGTAATTTCTTAAAACATGAAATTCTAATTCTTTGTGCCTCATATTAGGTGAAAGTTTTAAAATGTTTACAAGACAACAGTTAATTAACCTAAAAGCATAAAGAAAAAAATTATTTATACAATCAATATCATATTGTCAGAAATATATCAAGTGACACCTAAAAAAAAGGACCCATATAATTGGGATACCTAATCTAAATCTCACTTTTTATAGATTATATACAACATATGTCCTCCCATACATACATCTTACGAACTGTATAGACTTAATAGTCACATACCACATTTCTTAGGACACAATAACTTTGATTAATTTGAGCACATGGCAAGATATGATTACTTGATGTGATGAAGTACCGTTCTTGACAAAATTACAGTCAGGGCTCGATAATCTGAACGCTTCCGTTTTTTATCAAAAACGTTCGGATAGTGAAATGTTCGGACTACTGAGTACTGAGGACTACTAAAGAGATAAGTTTGGTTACATCTTCCTACCGTTCAGAAACTGCGAGATTCGGATTATCGGTGGCCGGATTATCGCGACTTGACTGTACATTACACAAACTACCAACATCGGCAGTCTACAGTTCCCATCTTACTGATACTAATTTATAGAGGATCTATGTGTGAGTACATGTCCATTAAACTGTCTTATGACACAATTGACCAAATGTTAGTCATTTTTTGTTAAATGAAAAATATACCATAATGTAAGCAAAAGTGTCAAAGATGTTAGAGGCACAAGTAGTCTATTTTATAACCAATATCATAATTTTATGGAAAAAAATCGGCAGAACAAATCATGGAAGAAATCTGATAACATAGCAAAGTTCATGATGTCACATCCATATGACAAAGTAATATTTTGTCACAAGGTATCATATGACAAATATGAATCCTGAAATGTTTTCACTAGTAGATATTGGATATGACACATTTCTAAAGACAAACAGTGATTTAGAACTTTGTTCACATGCAATGACTTTGATTATTTCCTACACTGGGATCAACAATCACGTAACAGAGAATATCAATGCTGACAGTTTACAACCGACAAACTCAGAACTATACAAGTATATGTCACATTTCTTCAAACAAAGAGTGATTATAATCATTTTGTACTTTGAGAATATGTTGGATTTATTTGTACAAATTAAGTGATTTTGATTATTTCTAACACGATACATTCTCTCTCAACACTATCATGTAATACGGAATATCAACATTGGCAGCTACAGAAACTCTAGCAGTTGAACAAGCTTCTGTGTGAATGATTGGCAGGCACCTGTTTTTAGTGGGCGTTAAGGAGGCTGGTTTTGATTATCTCCCCTGATAATGCTCCACTGGTCCAGAAAACAGCCATCTTGTCCAAAGTTTGCACCAAGTGTAAGCTGTGTTTGGTTCGGACACCTGTCACAACATTATTGCTCATATTTCTTCTCAGTTTGATCAAGTACTTATAATGTTTTCCTGTATAGATTAAAATCCAGTGACATCAAAACAAATTCGTCACAAGCTCTGAAGCACATTGAAGTCTTGAGTTGTTTCACCTGGGTCCAGATCTTCGAAGTTCTCTTAGTGCTAAGATGATAATTACCCAGTGTTATTGTATGTTATTTATGACTATTTTAGTTTTGTAAGGCTTCCAAAATCACACTTTGTAAAAATTTGTGCAATTACCGATAATTAAAGCATAATCTAGCTTGAATTCAGTTACGTGTCAATAAGCATATTTGTACAATCTAAACAAATTGTTTGATCCCTCATTTTGGTAGATCTTGATGTGTTAAAATAAGTGAAGAAGGAGTGAAAAACTTCAACATCTAGGATTTGAACCTGGGACTAAAATATCACTATTTTATTTAACATTGGAAATAAGCTTAAAGGAAATTGGATTTTCTTTTCAATATTTTGTCTAAGTGTTAGACTAGGGAAATCCCAGCTAGTAGACCAAGTAAAGCTAGTACGTAGCAATGCTTTTAGACCCTGCCACACAAACCCCCTCCACGAAGTGAGTCATCTTTGAGTCAACAAGCTTGGAGATATACCTATTAAGGACTTACATACGGTAAAATTAGGATTTACAAACCTGAACGTGCAAGGGACATTAGGAAAAGTCCCGAGGCAACATTGGGCACCAAATGTTCCAGGAGTGAAAAATGCAAATTTCAATCACGAGGGGGATTCGAACCCAGGAGCTCTGGGTGAGCGTCAGATGCTCTACCAATTGATCAAAAGGGACATCCCACTAGTCCAAGCTAGTAGAAATACTTGAGACCTCACCCTGTCACAAAAGAAATAAAATTGTTCATATTTTATTTTCATTTTATTCATGTTTGTTCTTAAATATCAATCTTTGATCTAAAATCCACTTTCACAGCGGCTGTCATTCAACGTCACAATTCATTTCAAACATATTCTTTACTCAAGTTAAGGGTTTTTTTTTAATGAACATATAATCAAATGCATCAACGGGAACAAGCCTTCAAATTATGTTTCGACAAAAAAATACCTCTGTTGTACTATTCCTTTAATACAATTACATTCCTGACCCTGTGATGAATACACAGTAGAGGCAGCATGGAGACTGAAGCATGAGGGTGGATAGTACGTTAATCTCTCTTCCTCCGAAACAAAAATCCTCGTCTGAATTAAAGGCTCTATGCGTTTGTTCCTCCCCCTCATCAACAGAACAGAGCTCTTGAGTGGTTTGCTAATCTGGGAATCTACAAAAACAATGGGCGGCCATAATTAAGGAAAAAACTTTACGACCCCCCCTGGCAACTGCAAATGTCTCAGGTATTGTTCGTTCCTCTATTGTCATTGACAGGGAAACTGTTTATCTCCTTGTGTGTGTGCTAAATTGGATGTGTACGAGCTTTATAGCTGTAATACGGACACAGTTGATGAAGAATGCTAGTCAGATATACAGCATTTTGGGAATAGTCCCGGCGTTAAAGAAGAATTTTGTCATTACTCTGTGGACTGATTTTACTAACTCAAACACTTCACTCATGTCATTTGAATTGACTAGCAGGTATATACGTCCTTTGATTATAATCATAATGTTAAAGAAGATTATTACCTATCATATCGGGGTTCATATTTTTCATACGATGCCCTAAGGCAAAATATCACTTTGTCATGGTGACGTGACGTCATAAACAATGCTATGACGTCACGCTTTGTCTATGACGTTGTGTTCCAAATGCGGCGACGTGTTACTAGACTATGGTTAAAAGTGGATTTTAGCGTGTTATCATTAATTTCACGACTTCGGTAATAAACAGAATATTATATTTGTGTCTATGTTATACTATGTTTACGACACTCGTGCCTGAATATCAGTATATCCCTCGCTCTCGCTTGGGAAATACTAATATTCAGGCACTCGTGTCGTAAAGATAGTATGTCATAGACACTCATATAATATCCTCTATTTATGGCACAGTTTCATGAAATTACTATCTTTTCTTTACAGAGAAAACAGCAATTTTCATTTTCATTCTGAAGATGTAAAAACTAGTTTTTTAACACAGAAATTATCATAGGAAAATAAAGTGATTTCTCCAATGCATCATTAGTCATTGGTTTTTTTACTTTCTTGTACTTTCATTAACTACTGTGGAATAATTGTTAGGTTCATATGGTTCCAAGTTATGTACTTATCTTATTGCTTTAAAACTATGGAAATTATTTTTATCATTCTTTTTTTTAATACATACATATTTTGTATCATTCTTTAACACAGCCTTGATCAGAATTTTTTTAAACAATATCTAAACAATTCTGGAATTGTTTCAATATGTTAGTACCTGATTCATCCGAACAATATTTGTAGGAAATAGTGACGTTAGTTTTTGCATCTTTAATATCAAAATCTATTTTTTCCCCCCCATCATTCTTTGTCATAAATCTCAACACATAATAAGCTTGGCATGAGATTTTAATGGAAATAAGTAAGAATGCATTTTTTCAGTTTGAAAATGTACAAAAAAGAGTGAATGCGTGAATTACCTGCTCCTTTTTTTTCTTTGAAAATGCAGTGCCACTGTGTTTTTTCACAGTAACAATTCCAAGCAGAGTGGCATTCTCCTGTGCCATCTATTTTCGTATAATGTAAATCATATTTTCTCCCTCTTGACAATCGCCAATTTCTGCAAATCTAACTTCCTATTCACCGAATGAAAAAAAACGAGGACTTTTTTAATCAATTTTCGATAAAATAAGGAAATTTCAAAACTCCATTAGAGTATGAAAAAACACCACGAAAATGGAAATTGCTACAATATAACAACATTTCGGTGTTGAAATTTCATGGTAAAAAACGTTTTGATAGAACTGAAAATAGATTTGTGTGCTTGGACAAGTCGGTGAGTTATTGCTATGCGCTGGAGAGTTTGATAGAAGGACAATTATGCCTTACAAGCAACAATTGCAGTCCATTAAGTACTGGCTATTTTCTGGAACCATTGTGTGTTCATATCGCTATGGACCAGGCCGATATTTTTGTAATTTGGTTAGCTTTTGGCAGGCACTCAGCTCGTAGAAGAATGGATTAGACGGGGGACACTTACCGCGGGACAAAGCGCGGCGAACAAACGAAGAGAGCCCTCGGATCAGACAATCTTCATATTTCATGTCCGAAGAAAATGCCGATTGTCGTCCATGACAGATGATAAACTAATTCCTGACAGCTACTGTCAAGTTAAAGCAAATTTGCAGCAAAGATGGATTTTTCACACATTGGGCGTCGGAATCTGTAGAATTACTACGAATTGAAGAACACTAGTATTCAGCAAGCGGTGTGCCCTGTGATTTCAGCCCTCTATCTCTCAGACCGATTAGACGTGATGTAATTAATAGGTAATCGTTTGATCTTGGTAATTAAACAATAGAATCACTAACACTATTAATGAGAAAATTTCATAGAGCATTTTGAATTTAATCAATTTTAATTACTTCATCATAACAATTAGATAACAAGATTTCAGTTGAAACGAGAATGAACAAAAATGTCTTGGATTAATTTCATCATTTTAAATTTAATGAATTTGAATCAATTGATCTTGTTATAAGCATACAATTAGACCAGAAGCAATATCATTGAAAAAAATTCTCAGAACAGTTTCATCAATTTGATCCAATCAATTTTTGATTTGAGTAAAAAATAATAAATACAAATCACAAAATGAAGTTATCGTCAAAACATTTTTCAACTTGACAAGTGAATTTAAAGATGTCAAATCAACTGTATTATACATGCTCCTGTGGCATAAGCACTCGCAAACATTCGTCTGATTAAAGTGCATACATGTAAATTACGTGTTTCTGTACAGATACTTCACACACAATGCACAGAAAATACATCGCTCATGGAGCAGCAATTTAAAGTTTTACGTGGTTGATATATTTCTCATCAGCAATACAAAGATTTTGATTATCGATAGAACATTGAATAAGTTTTGAAATCACTTACAGTACAATATCAATAGATAGGTATCAATAGGTATTGCAATACAGAACATGAGCTGTTGCAATACAGTTATACAGTTGTATCGATACAGCTCATCACATTGTATCAATGCAGCTCATCACATTGTATCGATACAGCTCACCAAATTGTATCGATGCAACTCACCACAATAATAATGCAGCTCATCACATTGTATCCATACAGCCCGTCACATTGTATTGATGCAGCTTGTCACATTATATTGATACAGCTCATCACATTGTATCGATACAGCTCATCACATTGTATTGATTCAGCTCATCACATTGTAATGATACAGCTCATCACATTGTATCGATACAGCTCATCACATTGTATGGATACATCTCATCACATTGTATTGATACAGCTCATCGAAACAGCTTGTCACATATTGTATTGATACAGCGCATCACATTGTATCGATACAGCTCATCACATTGTATTGATTCAGCTCATCACATTGTAATGATACAGCTCATCACATTGTATCGATACAGCTCATCACATTGTATCGATACAGCTCATCACATTGTATTGATTCAGCTCATCCCATTGTAATGATACAGCTCATCACATTGTATCGATACAGCTCATCACATTGTATGGATACATCTCATCACATTGTATTGATACAGCTCATCGAAACAGCTTGTCACATATTGTATTGATGCAGTTTATCACTTTGTGTCAATACAGCTCACCGATGCAGCTCATCACATTGTATTGATACAGTTCACCACATTGTATTGATACAGCTCGTCACATTGTATTGATGCAGTTCATCACATTGTATCGATACAGCTCATCACATTGTATTGATACTGCTCATAACATTGTATTGATACAGCTCATCACATTGTATTGATACAGCTCGTCAGATTGTATAGATACAGCTCATCACAATGTATTGATACAGCTCGTCACATTGTATTGATCAGCTCGTCACATTGTATCGATGCAGCTCATCATATTGTATTTATTGTTGTATGAGGAAGATAAATTTTCCATGCATGACTACACCTAAACAGTTATGATGCATCAACCCATATTTATTCTCATTACATCTCATTACTTTTTATCAATACAACTCAACAACGCTGTGTCAATACAGTTAATTTTGTTTTATCATTACAGCTTGTATCATCTAGATTCAGAATACAGCCCATCATATTGTTTCAACACCTCTCATCAGATTGTATCAATACAACTCTCTCAATGCAATTAACATATCAGTACAACCATCCTGTATAAATACAACTCATATTATATTCATACATGTGTCTTCATACAATACAAGTCTCTAAGCTCATCATTTCTGCTTTAAACCACAGCTTATTATTGCTTTATCTCCTTCAGATAACGTGGTCAGATACTCAATTTGAAATCTGGTAGCGATTCGGATACATCTGAAAGCTGAGTGCGCTCACGCGGAAAGAAAACATCAGCTCATGGTTTTCAATCATATTCTGCCTGACACCAAATACAAATTGAGGGAGTTATTAAACCAGTTGAGAAAATACTAGAGTAACTGGCAGTATTGAATTACTCATATGTCAGCCGGTACTCTTTGTCAATGGCTTGTTTAGATGAGGGGGTGGGAAGATGAATATTTGGGAGGAGCTTGTAGCAAGTGGGGGTGGGGGAGAGGAAGATTGAGGTACATGGTTGAGGAGAGCAAGGGGAGGGGTGGGACAACGAATATTGGGCTGCGTTTGGGGTGAGTGGGGTGAGATGGGTGGGAAAAGGAGAGATCAGTTGCGAAAGGAGGGGGGGTCGGAGGATAAATATTGGGGTGGGGAAGGAGAGTTAATGAGTTGGGTGGGATGGGTGGGAAAAGGAGAAATCAGTGGGGAAAGGAGGGGGGTCGGAGGATAAATATTGGGGTGGGGAAGGAGAGTTAATGAGTTGGGTGGGATGGGTGGGAAAAGGAGAAATCAGTGGGGAAAGGAGGGGGGTCGGAGGATAAATATTGGGGTGGGAAGGAGAGTTAATGAGTTGGGTGGGATGGGTGGGAAAAGGAGAAATCAGTGGGGAAAGGAGGGGGGTCGGAGGATAAATATTGGGGTGGGGAAGGAGAGTTAATGAGTGGGGTGGGATGGGTGGGAAAAGGAGAGATCAGTGGGGAAAGGAGGGGAGTCGGAGGATAAAAATTGGGGTGGGAAGGAGAGTTAATGAGTGGGGTGAGATGGGTGGGAAAAGGAGAGATCAGTGGGGAAAGGAGGGGGTTGGAGGATAAAAATTGGGGTGGGAAGGAGAGTTAATGAGTGGGGTGAGATGGGTGGGAAAAGGAGAGATCAGTGGGGAAAGGAGGGGGTTGGAGGATAAATATTGGGGTGGGGAAGGAGAGTTAATGAGTGGGGTGGGATGGGGATAGAGAATACATATTGGGATGCGTTTGGGGTGATTGGGGTGAGTGGGGATGGAGAAGAGGAGTTATGTCGGAGAAAGGAGGGGGGGAGGATAAATAATGGAGTGAATAGGGATGGGGAAAAAGCCGTTAATAATCAAGGGTAGGATTGGGGATAGAGAATGATTATTGAGATGAGTTTTTCAGAATGCAGGAATAAGAAGGGGACAGTAGGATAGAGGAACATGGGTTTGATTGACAGACTCTATAGCAGGTAGGCAATGATGGCCGAGGTGAAACCAGGGGTGATGCTCGGATTATATGAAAGGTTTGTTGACTGACAGGTTCTGTATATCTATATACATTTGCTCAAGTTTTGAAATACAGGTTTTACTCAAAGGTATATGTAATAAGCAGGTCACTGTAAACTTTCTTTTCCATTCAAGTTTTGAAATACAGGTTTTACTGTGGAAAGTTAGTTTAATGCAACATAACCTTAAGTAATCAAAGTATGTGCCGTCATTTGGTATTATAATGATATATATTTAGTCATTTAATTCAATGTTATATTTTTTAAATCAACTTTTATATACTTTAAAATATGGAAAATGTCAACCCAAATATCCTTCAAGCCCATGCAGTAAGGATTTAAAGATTAGCTGACAGCGAACAACTTTTCTTTTTTGTAGGTGTATGTGTTTGTGGGTTAAACCAAAATATTAAAATTTGCCAATAACATAATTATGCAAAAGGTATTAAGAGCAACTTAATCAAATTTGACCAAAAAAATGCACATAACAAGGACAAGTATAAACGTAAGACATATAAATAGCTATAATTTTACAAATAAAAGATATGTATATTTTAAGCATTGTGAAAATGTAATTTCCAAATTTAGGGAAGCTTAACTTCATTTTAAAAAATATATTTCTTAGAAGAATTAGCCAAAAGCAATAAATGGCAAAATGCACGTATCGTAAGTATAGACAAAAGACATACATATTCATAAAATTAAGGAATGATTCAATTTTTAGGGAATGTTTCATAAAGAGCTATATCTGAGAAGGTGAACCAAAAGCAATAATTAGAAAATCTAAAGTAAAAATTCAAAAGGCAAAAAGTCTAAATTTGTAATGATTCATCCAAACAGAAGAGCGTTACAGCGATGAACTGCTAATGAGATGAAATGTTCTTGTCCACATGGCTAACTTTACCAAACCAACATACATGCAGTCAGGCATGCGTATTAAGTTCTTTAGAGATTCTTGAGGGATTTCCGGTGATTGATAAACAAGGACTGTGCTGCCATTTGAACCGTTAACGTCATCTGATATGAAAATTATAATAACATATTTTTTGGGGTTCGCATGAACTTCTTACTAAGTCATTACAGAGTTTGTTTCAGTACTTTGAACCGTTAATGCTCTCTGAAAATATGCCAACTATAACAACATATTGTTTTTAGTTTCGTTTTAACTTTTCTAAAACTGTTTGCTGAGGATCTTTCAATCTTTATCCATTGATGGTTAAATGTCTTATTAAGTCACTGGATATAATGTTAAAATGGATATCTTAACAAGAAAAGCTTTTAAAAAGGCATGGTTGGAGGCATCTTGTTAAGGCTAAAATATATTATAAAAAGGATATGTATGTCATATGTACATATAGCAAAATGAAGCCTGCATTATGGTCATTTTGGGGGGTAAAAGCTTTGATTAATAATCACACAATTAGTTATTCAATTCAAAAGTCGCAAATAAAAGAATTTTAACTCGATCATTTAAGTTGTGTATATGCTTTTCAATTTATATACATTATTTATTCATAAATAAAATAAAATTATATATAATCTATCATTCAACTTCCCCGATTTATTTTAAAGCGCAACTCCCGGGTGCTTCTGCTCCAATTTTGAAGTAGGCCTATATTATGAAATTGATCAAAACGTTGTTGACAGTTGTGTCATTGCTATATTCCAGCAATAAGAATATGTAGGCCTATTTTCCCTGAAACACGCAGTCAACCATTTGTTAAACATTTGCAAATTTAAAGTGTACCAATTCCATTGATTATGATGCATATTCTGTTTATCTGTGGAAGGAAGGCATATGGACCTTTTTTAATACAAGGATAATGACCCGGTGTCCTCATGCTTGGTGCTATCAGCTTGGACATAAATATGGTTCTATCCAATATGTGCTTATACATGCACACGCTTCACTATCATTAATTCAATAACAGTACATTGAGTAGGCCTACCATTATGCAAGTCTGATTGGCATTGAAAATATTGATAACTGAGTGGAAGGTTGGTGTGTTGATTGACAACCACTATTATCGTTTAGTATATGCTTGCTCCGCGCTCGTATAACATTAGCTTGTAAAGTTTCTTGGATTTTCCGAAACTGCAGTGCGAAATTATGCACTTGAATTGGTACATGTCTGCTCATGGAGGTGTAAAATGGCTTTGAATTGAAAATCTTATGTTTACTAACATTCAGACTCAGAATAACACAACGGTCGTTTCTATTTTAGATGTTTAGACACAATCTCTTTTCGCAGTAAAAGGGGATAATTATTTCGGATAACCCACATGGTCACGTGGTTACAAATTTGTTACAGCCGTGTTCGTTGGTCATATGCTTTTTCCAAAGTATGAAGAGGCCAAGCATGATTGGTCGAAAGTTTATTTTGAATATTCCAACAGTAATATAGCGTGAAATCCAACTGCGTATCAGGTTGGAGGCGGTTTGCGCCTCCAACCAATAATGTTGCACAAATGAAGTTAAGCAACAGTAAGCATGGTTTTTTCATTGGGCAGGATATTTTTGGGATTGAGTTTTTTGCATTGGCAGATCCAAAAGAGGGATGAAGGTGTGTGCACCAAACATACATACTACGTGCATCATGCAAGACTTTTTTTCCCTCTTTTTATTTGCTTGAAAGTTGTTACAAAACATTGAATCCACGGTACCCTTCTTCAGGTATATTTAGCTAACGTATTAGAATGTCTTTTTTGTCACTATTAAGTAAAGATAAAATAGACACCTAAAAAAACAAGTAATTTTCTTTGCACAATGCATTCATGGTTCACTTGTGAACTTTAAGGATGCAATTGATATTACATTACAATTATTACCATTATTAATATAACGTTTTCGGTGATTTTTTGTTATCAAACTTTAAATCTATTCACTTATTAAAAAAATCATTTTAGACCCTTAACCTTGCTGGTCCCCGAATTATGCTGAGATAGCATGTCCTGAGCTAGTGGCTATTATAAATCTGGGATTAACCCCTTAGACAATGAGTGGAGATTCGACTGATTTGTGTAAATTCGCTCGGCACTAAATAATCCAACAACTTATGTGTCAAAGATGCATAAAAAGCTCAGAATTAAATTATCATCAAATCTTTTTAAAATAAAATCAAATATGTCTTTCAACATTTTATTAAATGCCTCTATAAAATGACTGAATCAAAACTGACACATTTGATAAAGAACAGTAAAAGAATTACGCAGTTGGCCATCTTGCAAGTAATCTGATGAAAGTTTATAAACTTCACAAATCTTCTTTTAAGACACGTATAATCTAAAATTGTTACACTTTACAGACATTTTTAAGCCGCAAAATGACAACACATGTACATCTGACAACCATACTAAAGCATCAACTCCACAAACCTTCAAAGTCTTCTAAGAAATACATAATCTATGCAAGTTTATTAATTACCAGATATATATGACCCTTCGCATGAGAAACGGCATCACGATCAACTGTCCTACATGGGCCAGAACATAACAGGTTGTCAACCTCTGAACACAATGGTTGAATTGCGTATTATTTAATCTATTTTCATCGTTAACTTAAGTTTAATATGGGAGTTCCTATTCCACTTACCGTCATGTTCGCTAACGCATGTACACAAACTTAATCAGCCGATAGTTTGTTCTCAATACAAGAAACTGTGTCATCAGAGAGAGGCTGAAGGAGCTTATGTTAGATCTTACTTCAGGCGACATGTCAACATTGTTCATCGATAGTTTGTCCAAATTCTAAGAAAATATTATGTCATTTACTTCAAAACTGTGCTCATGTCGCAAAGATCTAAATAATGTTGAGTTTTAAAAAGATGTCATGTATGACGGAAACTTGGTCTTGTCATGACGAATAATACTGAACCCACTTTGATTTGTTACAAAGTTTTGAATAATATTGAACTTGAGTAACATAAATCTTGAAAACTTGGTCATGTCACAGAGTCATCTATATTACTGACGAATAGAGGACATATGGCTGAAACTTCTGTCATTTTATACAGATTTTAATTAAATTAAACTAAGAATTTCAATTTCAGGCCTCGGAATGATAATGAATTAATGGAGATCCACATGATGAAGGAGGAGAACATACTCTGAACTTTAGTATATGTTCACAATAAAGAAGCTGTTATCCAGAAACCTTGCTTTTCTTCTAATAAAGGCAAATTGATCAAGTTTTGAAAATCCTAAAATTATAATTAAGACTCACATCTAGCATGAAAATGAAATTTTAAAAATATATAAAAAATAGCAACAAACACTGATGACATTACTTCCAATTTTGATTTCATTGAATCAGACATAAAACCTCACCAATTGACTGTTATGAAACACGACATCCTTTAAACCAGATCGCAGGATTCACAAACTGACAATGGCTTAGTAGCTTATAGGATCGTGTAAAAGTAAATCTACTATCAATAAACAATGAACAGCTTGTCTGAACATGGATTAAAACAAAAACAAAACATTAATATTGACATTTAAACATTAGAAACTTTTTAAAAAGTTTGTCCCACATTTTCTGATGTTAAAGTACAGCAGCACTAAGTTGATACCTAAATCTCAGCTATAATCTACAGAAAAAATATGTTTTTGTCAGAAACTATTTTCTTTAAGAGGCATTCAAAAACTTATATGATGAAGAAGAAGAAGAAGTTCTATGAAAAATCAACCCCATTTTTACTATGGCTTCTAATTTTAAGGTAATAAACTTCTTTATTGCAAAGACTGCTAAATCTATGGATAGTCAACCTCTTTATTGCAGTGACTGCTAGTTCTGTGGATAGTCAACCTCTTTATTGCAATGACTGCTAGTTCTGTGGATAGTCAACCTCTTTATTGCAGTGACTGCTAGTTCTATGGATAGTCAACCTCTTTATTGCAATGACTGCTAGTTCTATGGATAGTCAACCTCTGTATTGCAATGACTGCTAGTTCTATGGATAGTCAACCTATTTATTGCAATGACTGCTAGTTCTATGGATAGTCAACCTCTGTATTGCAATGACTGCTAGTTCTGTGGATAGTCAACCTCTTTATTGCAATGACTGCTAGTTCTATTGATAGTCAACCTCTTTATTGCAGTGACTGCTAGTTCTGTGGATAGTCAACCTCTTTATTGCAATGACTGCTAGTTCTGTGGATAGTCAACCTCTGTACTGCAATGACTGCTAGTTCTATGGATAGTCAACCTCTTTATTGCAGTGACTGCTAGTTCTGTGGATAGTCAACCTCTTTATTGCAATGACTGCTAGTTCTATGGATAGTCAACCTCTTTATTGCAACCGTTGCAACTTCCATGGATAGGCAACTTCTATAGAAAATCAACTTCTCTATTAGTAACGTTGCAAGTTATATAGAAAGTTAACTTCTTTATTGTAATATTTGCTATTTCTATTGGTATCAAACTACTGTATTGCAATGGTTGTTAGTTTCTAGTTTCTACTTCAATAAAAGGAAAAAACATTGTAGCAAATCTACAAAGCATTCTTTGTGACAACAGTATATGTTGCAACTTTTGAAAATTCTAACAGACTAACTATTACAGAATTATAACAGTTCTTGAAAACATTTTGTAGTCATTGGGATTATTTACAACACCTTGAGTCAATGAGGGAAGTTCAAACATTCTGACACACACAAAATGACGAGAATTATAAAACTCTTCTTGACAACAAACAGCAGATGGTTAAAGGATTGTTTTATGGTACAAATATACTCAGTTTTAAAAAGATTCAAGCTTTACTTATGACACTTGTACTAATTCGAATAAACATTTGAGTTTATTTACGACACTTTGTGACGACAAGAAATGTTGCAACAGCAGTACATACTGACGCACAAAACAGTTATCCTCAGCATAACAGACTCCATCTTGACGTGCAAAAGCAATAAGAAGGCAAATCATCAGGGTACATTAGCATCAAGGTCTGCACAATGCTAACGATAACTGCGTTTTAATGAGAGCCATGTAGCACAGGATGCACCAAAATGTGCGCTGGTCAGAACAAACAACGCATCACCACTCTGCACCGCTTGTAATGAAATCAGGGCCGTCGTCTCCTATAATCCTGTCTCTAGCTTTAGGAGAAATATGTCGTTGTTAATTTATTTTTTCTGTGCAACAATCACTGCTATGCACATTTGAGGACATTTACATCAACAAAGAGTTATGTGAGCTTTATATGAGAAATTGTTCAGGTGAGGTAATAATTATATCTTTCATGTTTGTCTTTTGTTAAATATGTTGTATCAAGAATTGTTTATGTATTATAAGATCGACAAAATGATTTGTTTTTGTTTGTGACATTAAATTTGTATTGATAAAGTAAAATATGAATATTTTCTGATTGTTAATTAAATTGAGATTGTCACCAACAGGCCAAATGAACAATGTTGACAAATTATTTATCAAAAATACAACTCATTAATGTTTCAATTTTCTAAAATTCAAGAATCAATACAATTATAACTTTTCTCTTTACAACAAATTACTTATGAAAATAATTTTAACTGTTAAGATTCAGCACAAATTTTAAGTCTTCCTCATATTCAATATTTATCAATTTCATGACAGTACAAGGGCATAAAAGTCGTAAGTGCTGCAAAAATTGATCTTCTGTGTTTAGAATACCAGTAAAAGGTTACAAAGCTGACAAACATCACTGCAATAGAAGTGCGCTCTTTAAATCCGATATTCTTTTAAGAGATTTTCTTATACAATGTGCTTTCAGAAATGTTTCAATTCAATCAAATTGAATATTCTTTCCAAACAAAAAGGAAAATTGAGTAACCTCATATCATGTTTGAAATTTCGTTTTGACAAAATGCCCTTTAAAGCACAAGTTTTCAATCACGATTACTTCAAAGTTCCCTGGGTACCGGAAATGTATTCTTTAAAGTTGTCGTGCGACAATCTCGAACCGCTAATAGCCGACCTGCAACTTCTGGTCAGTTAACTAACGTAAATGTCGTCTTTGCCAGCCGCGGGGCTTATTATGCCACAAGATTGGGTTTTTATCCAAGCATGAAACAACAAATTTTGTTTTCGCCAAAAAATTCTGTGAGGCAGATCCCTGGTTGCACCAAATCGGTAAGAAAGAGTTGAATCAAAGAGAGAAGCACAAGCAGTTGGAAATACTATAAAAATGTCCAGCCAATAAGCATCGACAATGGCATCAAACAGAGATGCTGTGATGGTTGGGATCCAATGTCTATCAAGGAACGCAGTCAAGTTCGTTAATCAAAATGGGTCCCTCGAATAACAAGCCCTAAGTATTGAAAAATACACAGGTTATTGCTTTGTGCCCTAGCTTAATCTGGCCTAATATGGTAAACTTCACTAAAAGGATTGGGTTAATAAGCCATGAATGTTTTAATGGCTAGCAGATTCTTTTTGTATTGGACAAATGTTGTTTTCTACGCTAGAAGAACCAAAGATTTTGAACTTGATTTGAGAAAAAGATGGCAAAACTTTTCTTTAATTTTGTTGCAATTCTTGGTGACTGGGCTTGACAGGTTTCCATGGTAACAGCACAAGGGGCAGAAAAATCTGTTAAGTGTGAAGACATGCGAAGTTTTGACATCAATTGAATCCAATAGAAAGGAAATGAACCCCATCATAAAAGAGAATACTCACCAATGAGGTTTTCATTGAGTTGATGCCATCACAGAGGTCTGAGGTTCGGCACTTTCGCTTTGTTTCCTCCCGATTGTGACCTGTTCAAATTAAAATTGAATGCTTCAATAATAAGTGTCACTGAATGGAAGAATAGCTACTTCCCTCCTCTTAAGAGCTTTGCTTTCCGAGCCAAAGGTCTAATTCAGCTGAAAGTTGACCAAATTCGTTAGCTATTTTTAGAGTTTTATGATCGGGAGACAAATGGAATGTGTGCTGGTCTTGATGTTATGTCCCTTCATTTTAATAAACAACTTATCACAAACAATATAGATAATTGAGACTGAGTGCCGAATGAAAGTTCCATGTTTCGGCGCCAATGGTTTTATTGCGTTCTTGGGTACGGCAAAAGAGAAGAGTGGTTAATTAAAACTTAGAGGCACTTGATAAACACAGAGTGCTTTTTGTCATCTAGCATTGGAATTAGACGGGTATGGAAATTTCAGAATGTGCAAGAATTGGCGCTTGACATGTGGAGAAGAGGAATTGATTTCTGTGGCCATTATAGGTGAATCTTTGGCACCAATGGTGAAACTTACAAGAACGCAAGCTCTAATCCACTCTGAATAATAACAGATTAGCGTCCATTGTCTGCAGCTGGGGATATTGGCAGCCTAGAGCGGGGCACACTCAATCCATACATGCCCCTGGGTTATATGGGGGTGAAATGCAGTCCAACAATGAAAGAAAAAGGGGTATTGATTTATCTTTTTCTCCCAAAGCTCTGATGCAAATGTGCATTATTACTGCAAAAATCAATCAACCACAATGCTAAATCCAGCCCAAATGCTTCCCTTGTCATACTGTTCATCAACTTCAGATCAATTTGCTCCAAAATTTCCCCAACTCCAAATTATTACAGATAATAGTTGGCAACAGAACCAAAGATTTTTGTTCAATTTTCTTCCCATGGCCGAATTTGTCTTTGAGCAGTGAGCTCGAGCGTGGCAAAGATTTATAGGAATTGTGTCAACTTGTGAGGAATATCAAACCAATGGCATGACACCTATTATACTTTATTATAGATTTTTCACTCCGCCATCTCTGAACTAGACCTCTGGGCCTAACTAGAGTCGCAAACAATCTCACTCTGCGATGAGTTCTCCCTTCGTAATTTGTATCTATAAAATGAGCAAAATGCAATTAATAACTTTCGGGATTTTATCAAAGAATCTTTACAAATCTTTTATTATCTCAAAGCAGATTAAGCGCTCGAGCGCTCCGTGAACGAAGGGCGCGGGAGGTCTGCTGGGTACAATATTATGATCTATATATTGACGGAGTTTTGTCTTCGGCGAACGGATTTATCTTCATATAAGTCACTGGTCATTATCTTCGCCATTCTGATTCTGATATCGTTGCCTTAATATGCTTTCAATTTCAGATTTGCTCAGCACGGAGCGGCGAGTACTCCCAACTTTGCTTAATGTCTTTGTATCTCCTTTCGACTGTTCATGATAAATGTCTTTCTCTCGATTCAGAGGAGAACGAAAACTTTTTAAAATTCCAAATTTCAAATCAATATTGAAATGGATTTATAACTTTTAAATGACAAAAGAATAAAATTTCACAAATGATACCAAACAAAAGTTAAACTCAAATCAATATTGAAATAGTTTGATACTTTTAATGACATTGATTTGACAAATTATACTGATGTTTTTTAATGACAAAAGAATAAGATTACCAAGATTTTAAAATACTCAGTGCAGGAGAAACTGTAGGACCTCGTGTGAAAGATTCAAAAGTTACAAAATTGCAGTAAGCTGATGATAATTTTCATTAATTATGTCATTGTTTAATTTGTACAAGATATTTCTAATTAATCAATATATATATATATATTTTTATACAAGAGATTTTTAATTAATCAATATATATATATATATATAGCAAGAATATAGATCACAAGGAACTATTAAATAAATCATGGTCAATATAAGTACTTCTTATTCTAATGTATATACATAATAATATAAATATAATAAGTCATTGTGAAATGAAATTCACGAAAAAGATATTGTCCCCTAAAGGCAATCGAACCAGGAGAGTTTTCTTTGAACAGAGATACTTTCCTACCCGAAGATTGAATGAGAATGAATAAAATACCATGCCTGTTTTAATTATAATCAGGGAAAACAATTTTACCATTGTGGTTATGGTATGTGGACATTCATCACTGGCAATAGTAGTGGCAGTAGTAGTCAAAGTAGTGTTTCTAAAAAAAAATTCTAATTTCTAAGATACAAGCTATCAAGGTGAGGTAATGTTTTCAGTGAGAGTATTGATATTATGGTTGCTACCATATTTGCAGGGAGAAAGCCCACAATTCAGTTGTGGCTATGAACTGCAGTGAAGTCCATATTTAAACTGGCTAACCCAGGGTTAATTGCACTGGATTTCAATGAAGCAATACATACAAACCCGTGGTTCTTTTCACAAAGCTACCTTTACTGAGGTTAACCTTAACTCCCATTCTTTAACATTGCATTAAGGTTACCTTAGTGACTTACGATCACCTTAGTGAAAGGGACCCCTGACCTTAATTTGAAGTCGAACTCAACAATCACTCTGCTGTCCAGTCAGCGCCAATCCTTCTAAGAATTGTGTCTATTTATCATTTCCAAGTGCAGCATACCTGTACCTAGTGGCAGCACCAGGTGTACGATCACAAGGATACTGGCTTCTAGTGAGATGAAGTGAGTTGGGGTTTAACACCGCTTTCAAGAGTATTTCACTTATACCACGACTGCTAGTATTAATGCAGGGAGAAAGCCTGCAACACCATGTGCCTATGCATTGCGGTGGAACCTGCGAGCATCGGCTGAAACTAGTGAACCATGGGTGGTACTATGCTGAAATTCAGTGTAGCATTGCACCCAAACCTTATTGCTTGTTGAACAATTATCTTTAGCACACAAAGTTGCCGTGCCCCTGGCGGGATTTGAACCACAGACCTTTTGATCCGAAGCCGAATGCGCTAACCATTGCGCTATCCCGCTCCAGGCTTCCAGTGATCCAAACAACTAAAGCATCACTTAGCAGCAATCTCTTTGATTATCATTATCATTATCATGATAATAATTAATTATCTTTTTTTAAGATCAAAAGGAGTCACGTTAATGCGGTTGTGGATTATAGCCAAAGATACCAAACTGCCCATCCAGATGACCAACTACCTGATTTAGTTAGGTTTCAAAACTGCTGCTGGTCACTTGTGTGGACATTTTTCAAATATCAATTAATAAAGGATCTCCAAATATATTTTCTTAAACGCTTCAAGAATTCAATACTGAATCATCGCAGTTTTGCATTTTCATACTCTTCATGTTATGTAACAGTCAAAGAAACAAAAGTACAAGCAGAGATTTAAATATTTTGGTATTTAGAGCACATGATAGAAATAAATTTAACTATTGTGAGCATATTCATAATTTACTTTTGATAGAAAAAACAAATGATGAAAAGGTTTTAACACGAGATGTTAATATCACAGGGCAAGTATCATTACAGGGGGTAATTAAGCCATTAACTCGATCCATTGTGACTATGCATTACAATGAAACCTGCAAGCATTGTCTGGAACTCGTGATCAAAGGATTGTATTGCACTGACATTAAGTATAGCATTGCCACATGTTATGTTCAACAGAAATCGTTGCTAAGCCTCCTAGCTGACAGTAACGAAACCCGGACTTCTTATCTGAAGCTGAACGAATTAACCACTGTGCTATCCTGCCCACAAATATGTACATAAATATTTTCTTTCATCATATTACAAATATTCGGTCCATGAAGGGAATAACACACTATAAATTGTATAATAGTTGATCTTATCTTTGAAACCAATGACAACTGTGAAATATAATAATAAAAGTGCTCAAATAATTGAGATCTTGTCAAACCTACAAAAAACACTAAAACAATAAATTGATCTATCATCAAAACGTTATTTGATTCATAATCATGTAAAGGATTTTGAATAATCTATCTTCAATTCCAATAAATCATAAGAGATAGATAACACAATAACAAAAAAAGTCTTACATTTCCAACATTTGCACATTAATCTCATCTGAAATGCAATAGCTCCAAGTTGGAACTCTCAACACAAGAGATACCCGCGATTTATCGCCTACATTTGATTTCAGGAAAGCCTGTTATTGAAAACTATGGAGCAAGTTACTTACTGGTCGCGGTGAAAACTTAGATGAATCTCGTAAACCTGATGAAAAGTTATAAGCTTCTCGAGATGCACACCATTCATTGATTCATCGAAACCTGTCATAAGACCCACAATGCAACTCTCTCCCAAAATGGAAACACGAACAATCGTTAGCACGTAACATTTCAAATCGCTTCAATTTAAACTTGACTATTTTCCATACGCTCTTTCATTTGTTAAGAGTGCTCTGATTTCAACTAACGATCCTTTAACAACAGAGATATCAGAGAACAAATAGTCGCCTCTATTGGCGGCAAACCCTCTGATTACGATGCTTTTTGCTCCATGTATGTGAGGGATCGACTATGAAAGCATTAGGTCTCTCGCCGAATCAGGGCTTCAAAGTTCTTGAAACCGCCGACATCAGAAGAATGTGCAATTGTAATGCCGCGTAAGCCGAGGTCCTAACGGCAGTAACAGAACTAAGGGCCTTACTGCACATGCTCTGAAGCGTGTAGACGTAGCGGTCGCGACTATGCGACACTCTGCTAGGCATTGTGGTCGTTTCCTTCTTTCACTTCCTATTCTCTCTCGGGCGCTGAATTAGGAAGTAAATGACGAGCTTCGACTTCTCAATCCACACTTCAATCGCATGTATCCTCAGTTGTCAACGCGTATTTACCCAGAATCCCTCAAAGTCCCGTTTAAATAAATGATTATTTGCTCATTCATTTCTTAATTTCGCCTGTACCTGAAGAGTATTTAAAAAGGCAGTGCTCCTCAAATATACAAACAATCCCAGCAAGCTTTCTTTCTCGTCCAAATTGGAAAACAATACCTTGAAAGCCCCGTGCATCAAGTGAAAGACGACTAGCGACATTCTTGCAAACTTGCAAAAACTTTAAGCTTTCTGAAGTTGGCAACTAACCACACACTGACAAATACCCCTTGTTTGTGAATGTTGATACACAAGTCTGGAATTGTTCTTCAAAACCGCTAAAATTCAGATCATATTCATAGAATAAATTGAAATAAGAGATAAAAAATTACTTGGTAAATATATTCTTTAACTGTTGTGTAAATATGAGAGCTAATTTTTCTCAACTTAACAGGTAGATAATTAGGAAATAAACAAAATTCTTAGCTATGATAAAGTTTTGACTGTGGTTCTTGAGAAGTCAAAAAAGTAAAAGGTTAACAGTTGGACGGATGGACGGATGGACGGATGGACGTAAATCAGACCACAAAATGCACAACCATATCAATAAGCCAATCAGTCCTCAAGGCCTTATGAGATGAAATGAATACTCATCACATAATTTTGTTCTTTAATCTGAAAGTTTGTGAATAATTCACCAGAACATGGGTTAAAATTCAATAAATTTGTCATAGGCCAACTGTTAAATAATATCTACAAAACAGATTACATTCATTTAGAAAACAATTCTCCCATTCATCTTAGAAAAAAAAACCTGCAGCAATTCATTATACGCAGAAAACACTGGATATCTTTTTAAAAAGACATGTAAAGAAATGCCAGTAGCATTGACAAAGCTGCTTTTAATGCTTGTGTCTACAAAACAGAGGATAACAATTTCCTCATTAGATTGGAATCCCTTTATAAAAAGCATGGTAGCTGTGATGTAGTTAGACATTCATTTGTTCGATAATTGATCGAAAGAATACTCCATTAGGGCTTCTCCGCGTAACCTTTCACAGAAGCAAGCGTAACCGAACTTGACAGTATTAAATTAGGTAAACGTACTTCTGATACTAATTAGGTTTTTATTTCTTCTCTCTCACTCTGATTCTTTTACGTGTTGGTTACAACTTGAGAAGCGATTAGTTTCCAACGTTAACAATGACTTTCATCAGGAATACCCAGCATGCAATTGGAGCTGTTTTAATGATGAATTGGTACCACAAAGCGGATCAAATCATTACGACGTCCGATAGGGACGATCAAATCAGAAATTCTCTAAACTGCTGAGTCAAATTCAAATCATCAGTCTCATCGCAATATAAGTGTGGAATTTAATGACATAATTTTTTCCAATTTCAAATTGTTGATAAAATTGTGGTGTCCATTATTTGAAGGAGCCAACATGCAAGCACTCTTGGAAACGATTTCTCGTTTCACGCAATCGCAACACTGAACCAATCTTTACCCGCTATTGTATTTTTGTGGCGGTGTTCGTCATTAAAGCTCGGGCCCAGTGACAAGGGTACGATAGGATGAACGGAGCACACAGCGAACCCCCGGGCGCACAATCAGTCTCCATTGTTCTGTATCGATCTCGGAGAAAACAATCTAACTCACTCAACAGCTGGTTATCGTGGTGCCGTGACCCTATCGGGAAAAAGCCGAAAACATTTTGAAAGATTAGGAAAATCTTTAACTGAGGAATGATTAACTGAAAGAATATTACCATGCAGTGTTACGGGATATTTGTCAAAACAGAACTAATAAAGACAAGAATAGAACGTTTTTTTCTCAAGGACAAGCTTAGCACAGATAAAAAACTAAAGACCGCTGCTGATTAAAGTTGCCATGATTGCCTGGTGGTGTTTGTACAAACCTTCCTTGAAATAACCACGGAATAAACCAAACAGATTTGTAGCCACGTCTACAAATCTCGCTAATTAAATCATTTTCTCCTTCTGTCAATGTAAATAAATTCCCCACAAATTGGGAGAAACATCATAAAATAAACTAATTAACTCCTTATTACTAACAATTTTATTCACATGATTAAGATTTCGGATTCAAATCAATAAATCAATCAATGGAGAATTCAGAAGAAACAAAAGCTTACACAATAATCTACAACATAGAAACAGTATTGATAGACACTGAAAGAATGTTCTAATATCGAAGAAAGATATACAATATATAATATATATATAAACCTTAAAGTTTTAATTCATTCATTCATACCAAAAAATAACAGTTACCGGTACATATTGTAATGGAGCCTTAATGAAATAGAAGTTTTCAGATGTATATCCCATTCAAATCTAGACTTGCTTTTCAGTAAGACAGTCTTAGCTTAGATTAAAATTTTGAAATAGTACAAGAAACGCTTTGCGTATAATTAGGTCTACTTTGGCTAAAGATTTTTTGAGAAAATCAGCTGGTTAATCCAGTGAGGTGACAAGGACACCTGGGTAAAATGGATCCCCGATATTGCTCCTAGTAGCAGCAGGAGTTTCATGATTGCAAGGGAGTGATATCTATGAACATGCCTTCTTAACAAATTCACATCCTATTCTCCAACTCAACTTTCCCAGCTGTGTATCGCATCTATAAAATTAATTCAATTTACACTTTTATCTTCAATATAATAAAAAATATTGAATATCACAGGGTATATGAATAGATTAACACTTCAAATGTTTTGCATTTAATTATTTTATATCCTGATTCACCATAAAGGATGTTAGAGGAAAACCATGTTGAACAAAACGCCTACGACAAACAAGAATATTTATAAATGAGACAAGTGCATTTCATATTGTTTCGGTGCGAGGTCAGTGGATTTGCACTGAGTCTCAGAAATAAGTCAAGATATTGCAAAACTGCTCAACGCCTTTTCCTTTGTTGGCAACAAATTTCTAAGATCGGGTTTTTAGATGTTATATTCTTGTGTTTCATGCTGTCACACCCGCAATCTTATTTTATACAGCTTTGAACGTAATTAAACATGGTAAGGGCTGAACTGTTTCCTGTATATTGATATATGTTGCAATCGTACTTGTATCTTTTAATTTGTGTACACTTGGAACAATTCAGGGGTTTTAATCAAAGTAATATAGCATGAACTTAACACTAAGATTGATTCTTTCATGTTGTGACTGCAGCTATCTGAAAGTGCTGGTGGCAGGTGCCTGACTCTGAGGGTATGGGTTCAAATCCTGCAATTGAATTCCTGTAAAGTAGAAGAATGTGTTCTGTAGCAGTGTGATTCCAAATCTAACAATGTGACGTTTGTTGATTATCTACATGGCATGTATTTCTAATGCAGTATATATGTCAGTCTTACGAGCTGCGTCACTTTATATCTACCAGAGGGGTACTGTATGTAAAAGTGATTAATAATATAATAGAAATAATGAAATGATGAAACATCTGCCAGTGTTTGGACGTTGTTTTGATTCTCTATGAGTGAATAGATAGTGGGAATTTTCAGTGCTGGTGATTGGTGCCTGACTCTGAGGATGTGGGTTCAAATCCTGAAATAGGCTTGTCCCATTAATTTTTTTTTAAATTGTACTATTGCAGGAAGTGTGATTAAACCTTTAACAATGCTAGATAATAATGTAGTTCGAGTCTTATTGCAAATATACCTATAGCCACTGGCATTCTACCCTTGATCTCCAGATACCAGAATATTGCAGGACATCAGTAATCTATCTTCATTCAGAGACTATAGCCATGAATTTTTCCCTCTGTCCACTAACTTTGATGTCTGTATGCTGGCCACTCAGCATTGTATGCAACAGATAATTCAGTAGATTAAGTATCAAGGTGAGGTGAGGTGAGTTGGGGTTTAACGCCGCTTTCAAGAGTATTTCACTTATATCGCGGCTTCTAGTATTATTGCAGGGAGAAAGTCTGCAACGCCATGTGGATATGCATTGCAGTGAAACCTGCGAGCAACGGCTGAAACTAGTGAACCATGGGTGGTACTACGCTGAATTATTGCGTGTAGAACAGTTCTCTACTGCAGACAAAGTTGCCGTGCCCCTGGCGGGATTCGAACCTCGGACCTCTTGATCCATGCTAACCTATGGTCTAACCTGCTCTGCTATGTGATACGTGTACATGTGATAATATTTTAAACCATATGGGTAATAAACCCTGTTACTCCTCTAGCTAGAATTAAGTTCACATGTGGATCTATCCAGGATTACAGCTTGATTGAATGAATTAGTCATAATAACGCAGTCACATCAATCCTACCATATTCAAATCACTTAAAATATCTGAACGAAGAAGGACAAATAAGAAACAGTTTATGAGCATCAGTAGTAGCAGCTTCATTTACAAATGTTTATCAGCTGATACTTACATTGCCAACTACAATTCCCTTCATCAGCAGTCCATATAGGCCTACATTACTCAAACAAAGACAATAAACAGTAATCAAAGGTTTAATGTCATTTTACAAACATTTTGTTAGAATTCTATTTTTTAGTCCCATGCAACTATATTGAGAGTTACATGTTTTACATGAGCAGTTATTTGCTGTGACAGCATGATGTGTGCAACAGATGTAAGGGAGGCAACTCCTGCTAGCTTACCAAGCAAAATGAAATTGCAAAACCGGCAAATTGTCTGATAATTCCTTGTCTATGTAAATAATCTCAGATATGGATTTAAATTTCGTAATTTATTTTCAAATTGGCATCATGATTTTTTATCATGACCACCAAATGGAGACACTATATATATATAAACAATTATTTCTTATAAATTGAATCGGAATCATTTTCTTATTTTAGTTGCTTTGACTCGGGCATTCAGCTAGACTTGTTAAATAAGAAATGTAGACTGTCTCCAAGTCTTGTAGAGTTAAACCCTTCTAGGATATTCTAGGATAGCCTTACTTTGTCCCGTGGCAATTCCAATTATACCCTTTGTAAACTTAGTTGTATTTCCTGTAAATTTGTCACGTATATCATGGCTGCTATTATTATTGCAGGAAGAAAACCCGCAACATCATGTGGCTGTGCATTGCAGTGAAACCTGCGAGCATCAGCTAGAACTAGCAAGTCACTCAGAATGATTTGTCACTGAATAATTCAACAGTCTAAGTGTAAATATTCAGTCACGAATCAGGGCTATCAAACCAAGCATGTAGCAAAAGAGAATACAAGGACTTAAGTGAATTCTTTTCGAGTTTAGAAACAATTGGCTCTCCTTTATGTCATAGTTTAATTTTGCACATTTAAAATGGCTACTCTTCAAGCATATTTTTGGTATACTTTTAATCTATTTTACTAGAGGGTTTAGGGGGTGACAACAACGATCGTGGATAACCTTCTTATCTCCAATGTCACTCTAACATTTGGAATGAACAATGTTGAACACAAACCCTACTACTCAGCAAACAATGATACCATAAATCTGTTTCAATAAGAATACAAACCACAGTGAAATATATATCAGTTAAAATAAACACAAGAGGCTTGTCCATCTGTCATGAATTAAATACGATCAAGTAGTATTCAAATATTTTTTACTTAATAATTGTTAAGTAAATTTATTGCACAGAAGTTGTAGCTGAAGTGGCTTGACATTTTATCATAAGCTCCCAGAGATCAAACCTGGTGTTCGATACATTCTCTTTCATCTCCGGTATAGCACCTAGACAATCTATTCTTTGTCTCAATGAAATATTTTCACTTAATAATTGTCGAGCAGATTTATTGCCTAGAAATTTCGCACTGAAGTGAGATTGACATTTTATCATGCTGTTCTACCTTCCAATCAATATGCTCTCTGCTTTATCTTATTGGACGTACTCAGACAATCTACCTTTGTTTATATGCACACAATGACATACCTGTTTAACACCTGGTGATTGCAAAACAGAAGTGATCAAAGAATTATAATTACACGTATCTGTACTAATACAGTAAATTCATGTTTAACTTTCAGAAGAAGGAAAGAATTGTGTACTTGTTCAAATCACTTGTTTTGTTTGTACATAGTAAAAAGGTTGATAGCAAACAGACGAGTCCAAATCACTTGTATTACATTGCCTAGTCCAGGAGAGAGTGTTTTGGGGGGAGGGGAAGGGAGAACTTTGAAAATCCCTGAAGATTAATTAAAGTCAAAATTTTGAGTGAGGTTTTCTTGCATAACCACAGTAGCTTTCTGACACCCTCCCTTTAAGAACAAAATTTGAAATTTACCTATGTATCATGTTTGTACATAGCTAGGATCGGTAAAATTGAAATGACAAATATTGCACCTGTTTATTGCAATTAGTGTTGATGATGAAAGAGTCATTATCCCGATCAAGTTTACCTGGCTAGTAGTCTTCATGTATAGAGGTGAGAAAGTCGTTGATATCTAACACTACTAGTCCAATCACCTGTACGGTTTCAACAAATTTGAAAATGGAAAGAGATCCAGGTGTTTTTAAAGCTGTTGATTGCAACAGCTGAGGAGCAAAGAGTAATAATCTGAACAGAACATGTACATAGGTAAGAATCATGGTGCAAAGAATTGCGAAAATTATATGGATAACAACTTCTTTATTCATTATATATGGCGATAATGACACAAGAATCTGTGTGCAAATGCTGTATATCACGAAGAAGTTGTTATCCCGAAGAAGTTGTTATCCATAAAATTTCTGCAATTTTTATCATTCCAAAATTCTAAAATACCTTCAAAGAAGCAATCATGGTGCTGATAACCAACACTCATCGATTATGAAAGAAAACTTTTTATTACATATAAAGTATTGAAAGAAAACATAGAGGATACTAAACTACCTTCTATTTAATACCATTTTTATTAAACAAGTTTATGATTTTGTATAAAACGAGCGAAATTAAAGCCTGTTTAATATCAATCATTCACGAGTTTAATTAAATAGTATTAAATAGAAGGAAGTTTAGTATTCTGTTTATTACTGGCCCACCTATAATCCAGCGAAATAGCCGACATGGCTCGGAAACTATGATTCCTGCCAGTCTGATACCATTGTGATGACGTAACTCCCATTGTGACATCATAACAGCAAACTATTGTGACGTCATACGTGCGCCGGTATTACACTAGTTTATTGCCGAATAAATATTACACTTCAGTATTTTACACTGGCGACTAATAATTTATTTTATTTTATAATGAACAATGAAATATTGGGATATTTCAGTCTATCAAGCCACAGCAAAGATATATGATACTTTCACTGTGACCAGAGACTGACATAATAAATCACTACTTAAAGTTTAAGGGTCATAAAACAAGTCTGACGTAACAAATTCTCTTATGACATCACAACGTTACTGTGGTGACAGGTTCTTTCAACAACCACTCAACATGACAACCATCCATTTGTAGCATAATCATTTAATAAATACAATATCTGTCAATTCTTCACAAAAACCATGTTTATCTCAACACATGAGATCAAAAGCTTATATATTTTTACTTGTGGCTGCATCAATCGTGAAATCATAAACTTTCTACCTCACTTGATGAGATATATAATCATGGTATTTGTCAAGAAAAGACAGATATCCTCTATATATTTGTGCAAAGTGGTAACAACAAGCTATGAAGAATCATGGTGTTTTTTAACCTGTCAACTGAAAAAAAGGTGATGATCAAAGATTCTTGCCAGCATACGCACATTACATGGTGCTGATGATAAAAAGTTGTTGATATTGAACAAAACTTATATCATTTTGCACAAAGCGGAGTCTACCAAGAATCAAGGTAGTTTTACACATGTTGATTGCAATTCATTGATGATGAAAGCGTCACAATCACTTACCCAGTACATAGGTGTAAGAATCAAGGTGTTTAGTAGAATGAGACGTTGATATCAAACAAGCCTCGTCCAAATCACCTGTAGTATGTTTGCACATAACTGCGAAGGGTAAGCACAGGAGTATGGCAATTACAGACAAATGCATATGTATCTAATACTGTAGCAAATTTGACAAAGGCTGGTCGCAACTTGGAGCTAGAGGGGATTTGAGGGGAAATCTCAAGGAAAGGGTCATCGTTACACAATTGAAGATAACAAGATTTTAAAACAAGATGAGATGAGGTGAACTGAGTTGGAGTTTAACACCGCTTTAAAGAGTATTTCACTTATACCACGGATGCTAGTATTTTTGCAGGAAGGTAGCTCACAATGCCATGTGGCTATGCATTGTGGTGAAACCTGCGAGCAGCGACTGGAACTAGTGTACCATGGGTGCTCCTGCACTGAAATTCAGTGTAACATTGCACCCAAACCTTACTGCATGTAGAACAGTTCTTCACAGCAGACAAAGTTGCCGAGCCCCTGGCGGGATTTGAACCCCAGACCTCTTCGGACCTCTTGATCCGGAGCCGAACGCGCTAACCATTAAAAAACCCTTAACCCCCTAACCACCTTAAAACAAGTGGTAGTGCTGCTCCATGAATGTGTATAAAATAAGAGCCTTTATACAGTCTAGGTCTTTACTCAGCAAGTCTACACCAACTGAATACACAAGACCAATAAGTTAACTTTGAGAAAAGTGTTGAAGTATTTGTTTTAAATTATTTCATAGGCTAAATTTTAATCATGGTTTGGGATCTCCTATAAATCTGACTAACCCAATCTCTTAACCCTCCACTAAGTTCTTGCATATATTTGTGTGTATAGTAAACGCTATAATTTTCCATTTACAAAAACACAATTCAAATAAAGTAATAAATTAATACTTTTCTAGTAATACAATGAGATACCAGATACACATTGCCCTATAGATGATTCCGAGAAAGAAATCACGATCAGAGACTGACTTCAAAGTACAAACTAAATGTTAAACTTTCAAAAACACAACATGCGTGTGTGTATGTACAAAAATAAAATAGGTTTTTATCTAAAACTCTTTTATCTCAGTGTCCTATCATGCATGGAAGATATAAATCTGAATTTCATTACCTTAAAAAGCATCCGGAATGTATTGTTGAACACGCTGGTACCCACACACAACTGATCTGATTTAACAATAGGATCGCAGCTGTTGCCTAAACACTCAATATATCGGAATATCATGAAGACATAACCAAACACTAGTCCCTTCGTACTTAACAATAACGTTAACTCTTTCTCTCTTTTAAACAGTTGGTCTAGAAATCTCCAACTTGTGTTTTAATCTCCTGTTTAAATATACTTTCATTACACTGCATCCCATGAAGACATAACTCTAGATCCCTAGTAGTTAAACGGAGATAATCAGATAAATGCAGTTGCGGTTATAGAGAGAGCTTCAGATGATTCGAAATTTCTGTTTTAGATTATTTTTTTTATTTCAGAGACTACATTTCTTATTATTTGGCACAAAATTCCATTACAAAATAAATTATACAAATTTTGTCAACTGTTTTCATAAAATAATTTGAAATATTCCGTAATATGAAAGACCGTCACAGTGAAGGAATGTCAGCCCACAATACGTGAGTGATCAGGTATAGATCGCCCCTATCAAGCTTTGTGTCAGCACATCAGTGCTCCCTACTTCATATCTGCATTGATTTACTAATACAGCTGCTTACTCTTAAGTCTGCATAATAAAACTTAGTCCATAAAACCATACAATACTTTCGAAACAAACATTTTAAAAGAATCAACTCAAGTCACTCTCAGATCAAATTTCAAATTAATAAAACAGAATATCTGAGATTGAAATTATATTTTAGATATAACATTTTATGCATTCATGATTATTTGTTAACTTATTTTTTATCTATTTACTTAAATTGATGGATTGAATAAAGAGTTTGTTGTATTCAAGACAAATTTATTCAAATTCAGTTCATATTTATTACATTCATGAAGTCAGCCTAGCCAATTGTGAATTCACTTATAACTCATCTTGTAACAACTACTTTTCACATTGTCCTTTTTTTATAACAGTGTTTGTTGTTTGTGTTCTTGTCAATATACCAGTAAGAAAATGAAAAATTTATGAAGAATTAATTTCACTGATTATTAAATGTGTATGAACAAGTATACTTTGGCTATCATTCTTCTTTCAAATCATATTTTTTAAACAATCATGTCAATCAGGTTATCGTTTTAGTTTATATATATTATTATCTATTAAATCTAATTTCACACAAAGAGAAGTCAAACATAAAAATACCGTACAATTGCTTATGTTGAATTTTAGTGTATCGTTGATGAAAAAACTGTGCATTTTATATTTGGCTTATATGGTATGTATATATACCATTAACGTTCGCTTTTCAACCATTGAATTACAGTGAGCAGTTTGGAAGCACTTAAGCATACAGAGAAGTTTATTTATATATATATCTACATCAAATTTTAGCTTTCAGAATTTTGAATAATTAACACAGTCTAGATATACACAATGACAATTATCAGACAAGCAGATGAAGACAAATACCAATACATCTTAAACAAAACAAATCAAAACATATACACTCGTAGACAGAAGTAATTGGTCTCATTTTTAATTTTGTTAAAACTTTTGTATAAATTTAAACAATAAGACCACAAGAAAAAAGTGAGCATGGCTCACATACCCCCGCCATCCGCTATCCGTTCATTGAGAATTATAGATGTGAAGGGTACTATGTTAAAAAAAACATAATATTGTCCAACAAATTTAAATCTCAGAAAATGGAAAATTGTCTGTGCGCGATGGGAAGAACATGGTTAACAACTATACAAAGTTTGGTTGATGTACCTTTGATGTTTTTTGAGTAAATTGACCGGACGGAAGGACGGACGGACGGAATGACCGCTACGAAGTAAGCGGGGGGGGGATAATAAATGAACACGTCCTTTGTTTTCATAATTGCCTCATCAATATTTAATCCACCACTTATATTGTTTTAGATTTTAAACTACATGATATGAAATTTGGTTGGCATATAGGTGAGGTGTCAATGGAAATCAAGGATTTTGGATATTCAATAAAATAAGGGTGAAACAAAAAACTGACTGCCAGACCAAAAGGTGGTAAATGCAAGATGTTGAGATTCTCTACTTTACTTATATCAATGGCTCCCTTTAAGCAATATATTTTAAATCATTTTCTGATTCCCGAATTGCTGCATTAAATTAACTCTGTACGTAAAGAGTTAATTCTGTTTTGTAAAAGTTCTGGGAATTAAACTGCAAAACAACATCACAAACTTAAAACTTATATCTACGAAAGCGAATTAAATCCTTTAATAAAGTCTATGAAACAGCTGCAATGAAAAGTAAACAACAATATTTGCCAGCATAAAAGAGGCGAAATAAAGATGAAAAAAGCGAAGGAGTTATCAGAGGTCGAACATCAGAGGTAATAAAACACAAGTGTAGCATCTATTCATTCTTCACATGCTTCTCACGTTATCACATCCCGTACAGTTATAGCGTGTTCTGACACACCGTATCTGTCACAGAAAACTGTTTATTATTCCCCATATGTAAAAATTACCATTTCCAGCAATAATACCCTCCCCTTTTGTAACTAAGCTTGTACAATCTGCGCCTTAAAGTACTCCGCTATGATATCACATGGTTATGTCTGGCCTTTTCGCAATTCTAACTGTCATCTGATTGGACGATTCTAACTTATGGGTTTTGTTTTCAGGACATATGCTTGTCGTTTCGGAGAATGGTACACTGTTCTTATCGTTTTATCTTATTCTCAGTTTGTATATAATGCTGTTATCTCTGTTCTGTCTTTCCAGGACATAGTACAATCTGTGGATGTATAAAACTGTGTGATACATTTAACGCCAACGCGTTTTCGGAGATAATCACTCTTGTCCTATTTCTTTTATCAGTCAAATGAGAGCCATATTGCTGACATTTATTGTGTCTTTAGAATCTTAAATATTTCTTTATTTCCCCATTTTTTCAAAGAACTTTTAAATGTTTCAAGATCTTAATACAGCAACTGTGATTTATATCGCTACTGAAGTTTTTATTTCATTATGTTTGATAATGAAACACAATTCTGTCTGAGTTTGGGAATAATATGATATGCACTTATTCTATATCTTCTCTTTTATTGAGATTGAAAGTTTAAAATGACATTTTTTAGATTAAGATTTTTGACAGAGCAGATATATTCTTTTATTGATAATGACATTTATTTTGGGATTTCGTGAATTTGATGATTTGTATGATATATTTTGTTATATTCTTTCATAATAAACTATATTTGCCAAAAAAGATTAAAACTAAAATGTTACAACTTTAAATGCTATGAAAGGCATTAGCATTACACTGTTTCTGCTTTCATTTTCTTTCTTCACAAAATCTTTTTACTCATATTTAGTTTTCCATCTTTCTCAATGAAAAACTTTGCCTCTTATTCTTTATTAAAAATGTTTAACTTTACATACTTCTTTTGCTAATAGTTCTTACTTTCTTGTACTAAACTCAATGCAAACTTATTGCTCAACTTTATTTTCTAAAGTTCAACTAAATTTGAACACATAAAAAAACATCATAACATAACAAATTGCAATGTCTTGTTTTTCAGTAATATTTACTTTTTGCTCAATAATTGCAGTATATTTAAAGCATCTTTCTTAATAGTCATCTTGTTATTCACTTAAACTACAAAGTTTTCCACGAATATTTCTACAGATTACAGATTAATAGCAACTATAATAGTTTAAAAGGCAGTAATTAAGTCTTTCTTTATCAGTTTTAGCCTAATGCAATTCAGATTATTCCTTTTTCAACATTACAGTAAGCAGCAATTTAGCCTTTCCTCAGTCATCTCCCCTAACAAAATGGAATTTCAGATATTGATTTTAATCATACATGTGATATATTATATATTTGATAGATTTTTAAATGATAAAAAAAAGTTGGAAAAGAACTCAATTCAGAAACTCATATTTTTCCTTCTTAAATTAGGTCCAGCATACTTGCCTTTTCTGCAAAAATTTCACCAAACAAAATGTTCCTTCAATTTTCCGACAAAATGCAAATAACAAAATTTCAGGAGCCACATTCACTGAACCCAAGGGAAATAAGATATCGAATATTCATCAAAAGAAACCACAAGCCTACCTCCATATGTTAAGTATTCCTTAATTTCTTCAAATAATAACTCCTTGCGTCTCCAACACAATGTTCGACTGTATTGTACATTTAGTCTCCAAATAGATCGCACATACTCCTTGTGCTATTATAGATAGACGATGACAATGCATTACAGACCGGTTTTCACAATTCAAAATTATTTCGGGTTACAATAGGGGAGAGAGCCCTTATCCATTGAGAAATGGCAGACTAAAATTATATCAAATATGTTCCGCACGGTTGGTCGTGGTAGGCGAATTTACTGCCATGACGAAAATAATAACATTTTGTTCTTGTTACCCCACCGGGGACCTTTGTTAAATGGACACAAAACTTTGGTATACAGTTTGTTCTCTTATCATACAAGCATGACTCTGCTCAACCGAGTGCGAAACTGACGTTATTGTTGTCTCGGTTATGTTTCCGAGGAAGAATTCCACCCGTCCAGCAATGAATGGTCTACGGGGACATGTACCGAAGCAGAGAGACGCAAGATGACAAAAGATAACAATGGATTATCTTATGTCTTGCCGCATAGTAAAATTGCTGAGTCGTTGTACCCCTGTAGATTTCGCGAGGTGGCACTATTGTTCACTCACATCAAAAGTTGGCCAAGATTTTAAAAGAAAGTTGGTCATTTTTAAAAGCCTGGCTTAATATCTTTGAATGAATACAAACTCAAATTAAAATATTTTAGATTTTTTATGTTAAAAAGCATATGAACAGCTGCACATTTGCTTTTTTTATATCTTGCATTACAATGACCTTTTTTATAAAAATATATTCATGATGCTTTGCTGTTAACAATAACTGAAATGCTTTTGAATCTGTAATGAAGACTGCTAGACATGAACTGGAAAAAATACAATACATTACTCAAGTCACAAAAGGCCAGCAACAAAATATACTGTCTGATGTGATGTACAAATGGTGAATACAGATTTAAATATGGCTTTTCTTCTCTCATGTACTGTCTTAATCTGTCCTTTTCCATTAGTTACTTTCCCCAGAAAATCAAGTCATTTCCCTTTTTCTATCTTTTAATTTCTTACTTATAGCTAGGCTTCATATACTTACAAATAATTAACTTTCTGGTTTTATGTCTTTCTGTTTTCACAAAAACATGTATCCCCTCATCACATCTGCACATCTAAATACTTCTTAATATGTACCCTGCACATCTAAATACTTCTTCATATATGTACCCTGCACATCTAAATATTTCTTTATACGTACCCTGCACATCTAAATACTTCTTTATATGTACCCTGCACATCTAAATACTTCTTTATATGTACCCTGCACATCTAAATACTTCTTCATATACGTACCCTGCACATCTAAATACTTCTTCATATACGTACCCTGCACATCTAAATACTTCATTATAGGTACCCTGCACATCTAAATACTTCTTCATATACGTACCCTGCACATCTAAATACTTCTTCATATACGTACCCTGCACATCTAAATACTTCATTATATGTACCCTGCACATCTAAATACTTCTTTATACGTACCCTGCACATCTAAATACTTCTTAATACGTACTCTGCACATATAAATACTTCTTTATACGTACTCTGCACATCTAAATACTTCTTTATACGTACCCTGCACATCTAAATACTTCTTTATATGTACCCTGCACATCTAAATACTTCTTTATATGTACCCTGCACATATAAATACTTCTTTATACGTACCCTGCACATCTAAATACTTCTTAATATGTACTCTGCACATCTAAATACTTCTTTATACGTACCCTGCACATCTAAATACTTCTTTATATGTACCCTGCACATATAAATACTTCTTTATATGTACCCTGCACATCTAAATACTTCTTAATATGTACTCTGCACATCTAAATACTTCTTTATACGTACCCTGCACATCTAAATACTTCTTTATACGTACCCTGCACATATAAATACTTCATTATACGTACCCTGCACATGTAAATACTTCTTTATACGTACCCTGCACATCTAAATACTTCTTTATACGTACCCTGCACATATAAATACTTCTTTATATGTACCCTGCACATCTAAATACTTCTTTATATGTACCCTGCACATCTAAATACTTCTTCATATATGTACCCTGCACATCTAAATACTTCATTATATGTACCCTGCACATCTAAATACTTCTTCATACGTACCCTGCACATCTAAATACTTCTTCATATATGTACCCTGCACATCTAAATACTTCTTTATATGTACCCTGCACATCTAAATACTTCATTATATGTACCCTGCACATCTAAATACTTCTTCATATATGTACCCTGCACATCTAAATACTTCATTATATGTACCCTGCACATCTAAATACTTCTTTATACGTACCCTGCACTATAAATACTTCTTTATATGTACCCTGCACATATAAATACTTCTTCATATATGTACCCTGCACATATAAATACTTCTTTATATGTACCCTGCACATCTAAATACTTCTTTATATGTACCCTGCACATCTAAATACTTCTTCATATATGTACCCTGCACATCTAAATACTTCATTATATGTACCCTGCACATCTAAATACTTCATTATACGTACCCTGCACATCTAAATACTTCTTCATATATGTACCCTGCACATCTAAATACTTCATTATATGTACCCTGCACATGTAAATACTTCTTTATACGTACCCTGCACATCTAAATACTTCTTTATACGTACCCTGCACATATAAATACTTCTTTATATGTACCCTGCACATATAAATACTTCTTTATATGTACCCTGCACATATAAATACTTCTTTATATGTACCCTGCACATATAATTAATTCTTTATATGTACCCTGCACATCTAAATACTTCATTATATGTACCCTGCACATCTAAATACTTCATTATATGTACCCTGCACATCTAAATACTTCTTTATATGTACCCTGCACATGTAAATACTTCTTTATATGTACCCTGCACATCTAAATACTTCATTATATGTACCCTGCACATCTAAATACTTCTTTATATGTACCCTGCACATGTAAATACTTCCGACTTCATTACTTCTAAATGTTTTTTTCTGTGTACCAATGACTTTCAATGCATCTTTCTCTATGTACTCAACACTAGTAAATACTTCTTTCTCTGACTTCACTACTACTAAATGCATCTTTCTCTGTACCCATCACTTCTAAATGCTACTTTATATGTAACCATCACTTCTAAATGCATCTTACTCTGTAGACATCACTTTTAAATGCTATTTTACATGCAACCATCACTTATAAATGCTATTTTATATGTAACCATCAGTTTTAAATGCCACTTTATATGTAACCATCACTTTTAAATGCGACTTTTTATGTAACCATCACTTCAAAATGCGACTTTTTATGTAACCACCACTTCTAAATTCTATTTTACATGTAACCATCACTTTTAAATGCTACTTTATATGTAACCATCACTTTTAAATCCTACTTTTTATGCAACCATCACTTTTAAATTCTACTTAATTTGTAACTATGACTCTTAAATGCTACTGTATATGTAACCATCACTTTTAAATGCTACTTTTTATGTAACAATCACTTTTAAATGCTACTTTTTATGTAACCATCACTTATAAATGCTACTGTATATGTAACCATCACTTTTAAATGCTACTTTTTATGTAACCATCACTTATAAATGCTACTGTATATGTAACGATCACTTTTAAATGCTACTTAATATGTAACTATCACTTATAAATACTACTTTTTATGTAACCATTACTTTTAAATGCTACTTTTTATGTAGCCATCACCTCTAAATGCTACTGTATATGTAACCATCACTTATAAATACTACTTTTTATGTAACCATCACTTTTAAATGCTACTTAATATGTAACCATCACTTATAAATGCTACTTTTTATGTAACCATTACTTTTAAATGCTACTTTTTATGCAGCCATCACCTCTAAATGCTACTGTATATGTAACCATCACTTATAAATACTACTTTTTATGTAACCATCACTTTTAAATGCTACTTAATATGTAACTATCACCTATAAATACTACTGTATATGTAACCATCACTTATAAATGCTACTTTATATGTAACTATCACCTCTAAATACTACTGTATATGTAACCTTCACTTATAAATACTACTTTTTATGTAACCATCACTTTTATATGCTACTTAATATGTAACTATCACTTATAAATGCTACTGTATATGTAACCATCACTTATAAATGCTACTTTATATGTAACTATCACCTCTAAATACTACTGTATATGTAACCTTCACTTATAAATACTACTTTTTATGTAACCATCACTTTTAAATGCTACTTAATATGTAACTATCACTTATAAATGCTACTGTATATGTAACCATCACTTATAAATGCTACTTTATATGTAACTATCACCTCTAAATACTACTGTATATGTAACCATCACTTTTAAATGCTACTTAATATGTAACTATCACTTATAAATGCTAATGTATATGTAACCATCACATCTAAATGCTACTTTTTATGTAACCATCACATTTAAATGCTACTTTATATTATATGTAATCATCACTTTTAAATGCTACATCTTTATATGTAACATCGCTTTAAAATGCTTCTTTATATATAATATATATCAATGTCTAACATAAACCATTTGGTTTCATTAACTACTTGAAAGGCTAAAATACATTTGAATTTAGAATTGTGACATCATCAAGTTTACGACATCATTGGATTGTAATGACAGCATGTTTGTGATGTCATAGCATTGTGAGTTGTGTACCAGATGTTATCTATGTGAGGTGAGGTGAGGTGAGGTGAGGTGAGGTGAGGTGAGGTGAGGTGAGGTGAGGTGAGGTGAGGTGAGGTGAGGTGAGGTGAGGTGAGGTGAGGTGAGGTGAGGTGAGGTGAGGTGAGGTGGGGTATAACGCCAAGCGAACAATGGGTGGTACTGGTACTGTGCTGAAATTCAGTGTAGCATTGCACCAAAACCTTACCTCTCTACAGCAGACAAAGTTGCCAAGCCCCTGACAGGATTCGAACCCCAGACCTCTTGATATGATCACACTAACCATTATCCTGTCCCCTTGCAGCCATTGTGCCAAATCTACTGTCAATACAGTACTAGATATCACCCGATTTAATGCTAGTTTGGAACATAGTTTTGGATGACACTTTCATTAAATGTTAAAGGTAATGAAATGCACTTTCTAAATTATATTACAACACTTGCATATATCTAAAATATACCTTTATAAAAGTTCTTGCGATTTAAATGAATTTTGTACCTGAAGCATTTACTAACATCACGGAGTGTAAGCAAATAATTGCCTGCCATGGACTTTTTAAAATAGATACAGCTCTCCAGTAAATTGCCGATTTTCTCACCTAAATGAAAGCAATAACAATACAAGCAATTCAGTTTTCAGTATATTAAGATTCGTTGTCAACAACAAAATAAGAAAGAGATTATTATCAATGTGTCATTATGGCAGTCAAGATCTTGTCAGTAATCCCGTGATCTGATCCGATCACAGAATGGTAAGACCAAACAACTTTGAAAGAAATATAGAGGAATCTTATTTCTCTCTCAAATGTTGAAAATCTATACGCAATAATTACGTACGATTAACATCACTATACCTTCTGTTGGAGCCATTTTGTACCATTGTCCCCAAAATTATCTCCCTTTATCTGTATAATTTCTTAGGTGCAGTACATGCATTATTGTACCGGTATGCATACGATACCTACAATGGTCTTTACTGCTTTTAGTAATTGTATGATATCTTAATTACAGAGTAGCATTGAAATAGAAACCTCAAAGCAAATGACTGATTTTCTTAATATATTAACGTTTACTGAACAAAAATTAAGGAGAGTTGTTAAGAAATATTCTTTTTAGCTTAGTTTGTGTTTTCTACAATCTTTTTAAATTATAAGCTATCATATCAGATATATTTTGGTCTAACTAGCCGGTTCTGGAATTAGTTTGGGATAGGTCATCTTTAGCCAGTGGCTGTTCACTGATTATATTCATTTAAAAAATGTTTGATCTGTACATTGGTCAATCAAATGGTTAGGAAGGAAATGATTCAAAAACTAAGTGATAACATTTCTATATACAGAGATTTGTTGATCAACCCCACCCAGAGAAATCCCTGGTACCACTGGATCTCTAAGAACAGAAGATTCTGAATCTGGGGTGACCATGCATCTCGACAGGAAGGGGGAGGGCAGTTGGGAGGCTGATCAACCCAAAAATACCAACTATTATAGATGCTGAGAGTCCAGGGAGACCATGCAGCTCAAGATGGGGGGAGGTATGGGAGAGGGGGTATGTATGGGAGATGGTGGAAGAGGAGATCAACCCCACCCAGTGAGTTCCCGTTACCAACTATACTTATGCTGTGACTTTGTCCAGGTGACTGTGTTGCTCAACAGGCGATGTTTAATATACCTTCTTCTCCTTCACTTTCCACAACACATTTTCATAGATTGTTTTCTAAATTTCTTTTAATTTTTACATAAACAAGTAGTTGTCACTTTAGTGACATGATCCCCTGCTACAAATAAATACTTCAAAATTTAAAAATAATGTCCAGATCACCAAATCGACTGGGCCCTGAACAAATCTTCCCCAGAGAAACATTGGTGTAAGATAATGATGAGACCCCAGTGACCAGTTCTTGAGATGTCCTGCTGACAAGTTAACATGCTACATGTAAAAACAAATGAGAACAATGTCAAGGTCACTAAAAACTCTAATCAGCTTTGTCTTTCCTAAGAGGAGCTTTATGTAAGATATAGTGAGATTCCAGTCATTGGCTGTTTATATTTTCCAAATGCATTGGACATTTGTAATGAGAGTTGAGTGAGAGGTTTGGTTCATAATGTATTAAACATGTCCGATATTAACACCCACATCTATCAATCATCAAAGGGTTTAATCACTTCATCATTATAAGAAAAGTTATATAGTTAGTCCCAAAGTTAGATTTTTATTTACAATCTTATTTTCTACACCACATAATATAAAGTAAGATGAAATGTCCGACTGGCAAAAATTTGAATCTGCAACCATATATATTTACCTGTTAAAGATCTGATGAAATGCATTTTTCTCAAGAATGACAGATGATTACCTCTACGTATATTGTAGATCGGAATCAATTGAGCCATAAAATCGAGACAATATACACTTGCAATTGATAATTAATACGATTTTAATTCACCCATTTTAAGTTGGTTTATTGAAGATTTCTTTGTGAAATTAACAATCAAAATGTTGCAAAATTACGTTGAATTATGACTATCGCCGATAATTAAATTCCTCCTAATACGTCACAGAAGTCATCCCTTCAGGGGCCACACCCCCGCAGACTTTCATTCTGGAGGCCGGGGCTAAATAAGGCGGTTTTTAAAAAAGCGGTATATAAGTAATTTATGGACTGATTTCAGAAATTTAAAATCGAGCAATTGTCAAATTGACATCCCATTTTAATGAATCCGATTTTGACCATATGTCATTTCATCTATCCTTTAAAGGGACACTGCGTTGAGGATAAAAATGAGTCCCATCTTTATCTCACTAAGCTGATTAGAGGGTCTGCTAATGAGTTACGCCTCACTTCACTGTCTTCCTGCAGTAGTTTTGATTGCTATTTTCTTTAATTGTCTGAAATTCGGTGTCTATGACTTGTTAGCAGACATGTTAATCAGCATAGCTGGATACACATGATCTGATTTTTATTGTCGATGCGGTGTCCCTTTAAACATTGACAGTTCCAAATATAAAGATTAATTTAACAACTTAATTGCTACTTCATTTATATATTATTGTACATTCTGACATAACCAGTATTCATACAATCGCCAAACAGTAAAATGACACCATTATTATTGATATTTACATTATTTTCAATTCCACAGAAAGTTGAATTTAACAACTTAATTGCTACTTCATATATATTTTATGTTTCCCATATTTACAAATCACCAAAGAAAGAAATGACTTTACTAATCTTAGTAAACTTTACAATTATTTTCAACATTGTCAGTTCCAAATATAGTTGAATTTAACAACATAATTACTACTTGATATATAAAAATATCATTGTACATATATATTCATACAATTTCCAATGACATTACAATTTCTCCTATTAGTAATAGTAAAGCATTGAAAAACGTCGGCATTGTCATAGGTCAGGCATGAGCTAACACGTACATATGTTGAAATTTGTTAACAAAACTTATAACAATTTGAGGCCATTCTCCACGTTCAAGATGAGAGGAGCTTTGAAAAAAAATCTTCACAATAAAATCAAGACACGGTATTATTCCTCTTAACGTTACTCTCTCAACCATGGATCAGCTCACGATATTTTATACACATTTGTTCCATTCATGCAAATGGAGGACATAAATTTTTATATTAATGTCCCATGACAGCCATTATGGCAAGCACAGTGAAAGCATCCATGTACATATACATATACCCAGTGACAGGGCCAGAATGATCAACATTACAATACTCACCCATCCTTATGATGTAGATGAAACTCTCGAAAACGATCCTCTAACTTCGAAAGTCAAAGTCGCCTGGCAACTTTGAACGATTTAGACTTGAAATTATTCAAAAATATGTATAGCGTATTGTTATAGCTTTCCAAAACAATGCCAGCGGAAATCAGTTGGGCCAGTTTGGCATTGCTACAAACAGATGTGTGCACTAGAAGACGGGGAACAATATGAGGCGAACACACTGTTAAAACAATATCTCTACTTCACCCTACTCCACAAGCAGAGCAGGACAGGAGCTCGCTAACACGTAACTCTTGACCAATCAACAAGCAATAGATGAGCGATAGAGACTCTGTCTTATACGACAATTAAGTGTTCTCACGACAGAAGAACAATACGTCAAATCTGGCTACACGCTAGAACGGTTCTTCTCTGAACCTTTTCATCTTGGTGTTGGGGGACAACAATAAGATATCACCTCCCATCAGACACAAAACACTATTGTTGTGGTACACACGTGTAGAATATCAGTACCATGTTATCATCGGGCATCCATTCGGCGGGCAGGTTAATTTTCAACACTTCCCTCACCCTGTTTGTTAACTAATACCATGTATTGTCATCCCGCTTTAGTCGTGTAATATGATCAAGGGATAAATTTTCAATTCTTTTAACGCAAAGTGAAGACACAAATATCTTAAATAACTTTGCATTTATTATTAACACCAACTGATGGATACAACCTTGTTCTATGAAAGGTGAGATGAGGCTTACATCTATGCATAGCTTTCTCTACAGAGAATGATGATGAATATTTAGATTGTTAACATTCTTCTCGTCTTACATTGATTGTTACTTTGAAATTTGCTTTAAAATGACAGATATTTTCACTATAGTCATTTTTATCATCTTACTATGGGAGTTTATATTATTTTTGTGATGAAAGATGTCGTTACTATGGGACTTTTTATCATCAAATGATGATAGATATTTTTACTTTGGAAAATTTTATCAACTTATGTGATGATAAATATCGTTTCTATGGAACTTTTTACTGTGATTTTTTTGTGATAATAGATATCTTTACTACAGTAATTTATATCATCTTATATGATGATAGATATAGTTATCTTTTGTGATAGTAGATATCCTCACTTTGGGAATTTTTTACCATCTTATGTGATGATAGATATTTTTTACCATGGGAATTTTTAAATCTTATGTGATGATAGATAACGCTACTATAGGAATTTTTTAATCTCATGTCATGATAGATATCTTGACTATGAGAATTGGTATTGTCTTAAGTGACGATTGACATGTTTCTGTGAGCTGTGCTAAATGTGTGAAACAGTGGTATACAGATGGAACTATTATTATTATGAGAATTTTCATCATCTTACGTGATGATAGATAATTTTACTATGGGAATTTTCATCATCTTATGTGATGGTAGATATTTCTAATGTGGAAATTCTTATCATCTTATGTGTTGACAGATAATTTTACTGTGGGAATTTTCATCATCTTATGTGATAGTAGATATTTCTACTATGGGAATTCTTATCATCTTATGTGATGACAGATAATTTTACTATGAGAATTTTCATCATCTTATCTCATGATAGATATCTTGACTAAGAGAATTTTTATGGTCTTATGTAATGATTGACATTTTAATTATGAGCCTTGCTAAATGTGTGAAAAAGCTCCATACAAATTAACTATTATTATTATGAAAATTTATATCGTCTTATGTGATGATGCATATAACATTACAATGATAATTTTATCATCTTTGGTGATCATAGATAATGTTACTATGGGAATTAGTATCGCCTTATGTGATGATAGATAGCATTACTGTTATAACTGTATTGTCTATATCATATGATGTATAAACATATAATGTTAACAAGAACAATTTGTTATACAATGTCATGATTTTATCAAAATATGATTCCCTTGGATACAGGACATAACATTATCAACCATTATACATATTTCATATGAACAGTGGAATTTCTTTAAGTGTAGGACTAATGGTATACCATTTGACATTAATATTTCACAAATATGATATATTGTATCTTGAAAAGGCTGAAGAGAATCTATTAATTTGGATATATAGTACTGTATATGTATGTTGTACATTAACATGAATTTGATGATTATGACGATGACAAGGACGACCATGATGAGGGACAATGGAGATGATGATGTTGATGATTTATTAATGTAAACACGTAGCTAGATCTTAGACACAGTGGGGAAAAAGGAACTAATTCCTGTCCAAGATGGAAACCCTCCACTAAACACTTCAACATGATGATGATGATGATGATAATGATGATGATATTTTGTTGATGATGATGATGATGTTTTTGATGATAATGATGATGATGATGTTGATGATGGGGGACAATGCCGATTATGATGTTGATGATATATTTTGTGATGTAATTGAATAGCTATTCCTTTTCAGTAGAAATTAGAAAGGATGTCATAATCTTACAATATCAAGTATTAATTGCTGTAGAAAGAAAGTCTGCAAAATAATTGTTGCTATTTGTTGCAGTAAAACCTGCAATAATGGACAATCAAAAAAACCCACCAATTTTAAGATTCATCGTTAATCTCAATTAAATAACACAAGGTAAACCTTTTCTGTCCATATTTACATATAACTATGCTAACCATCCTCAAGACTAAACAGATAAATAATAACTTCAAAACTGAAATTCATAATTTCATCCTCCAGTAGTTCATTAAGTAAGGAAAGTAGTTTTTTTTGTACAAACAGTGACTCAGAGGTGAGGAAACTTCCTATATTACCTGAATATATCCACCACACAATAGCATCCCCGTACAATCAATACAGAGACCAAGATACCTTTCTTTTCATATATGAAATACATACACTGTACCACAAATAAGGAAACTTTTTCATAGGAAAGCTTCATAGAATTCATATTTTGACAAATTCATTTTGAGAATAGCTTAAGCAAAAATAAATGTTTGATCACCTTTGCAAACGATGCTGGCAATTGACAGTGAACAGGTGAACTCCCATTGGTAACAATAGTATTAGCTCACCCGAGGAGGGTATACAATGGTTGATACATACATACAGTGAGAAGATGCTTGGGACCATATAAGGGTGTCAGGCTGTGAGAGGGTTAATTATACAAGGGACTATTCTCACGGCATTGTGACAATGAATTATTCTCTTCGGTACACTTCAAGAAAGAGTCTCATGATGGTTTTATGAAGAGTTGTCAAACATGCCACAAAGGACGGGAACCTCTCCCTTTCTGTGTATTATGACGCAGCAAAAGTGTTCAGTTTGAATGTTGCAATAATGCTTTTAAAATTGAAGATACATTTGCACTTCTTTGCATGGGCTGAGGTTGTAGGGTAAAATTCACTTGAAATTTCTTTCAGAAAATTCTCTTGAAATTTATGAATCAACTTTGTTTGAGCAATATGAATTGACGACGAGACGGACACCATTATTCAAAATGACTGATACACAGCCATGAGCATGTTGCATTTACTGATAATATGAATACTTCAATCATTTTATTTTTTATTTTTTATATATTATTATCAAAATACAAGTGTCTTAAAGCTTAAAAACATCCCCCAAGTGAACTGACATCAAATTTGAGGACTTCAGGTGCTTGGGTTCATGAGACATTGTGTTAACAAGAGTTGGAAAAGTGGTCAAAGTGTTGTGGTGACCATGAAAATAAGGTAAAGGTCACCAAAATCAACTGGTGTCTTTGATATATAATCAGCCAATATAGGCTGTCAGATAATATTAAGACATCATGTTCAACCGGTCATGAGAAATCGCCTTAATAAAAGATAATAAAGTGTTCGAAGTGTTGTGGTGACCTTGAAAATATGGTCAAGGTCACCAATATAGACTGGTGTCTGCGTCATCCCCCAATGTAGCCTGGCACCAAATTTGAAGACTTTGGGTCCATCTGGTCATGATATATCGCGTTAACAAGAGTTTGAAAAGTGGTCAAAGTGTCACAGTGACCTTGAAAATAAGGTCAAGGTCACCAAAATCGACTGATGTATGCGTCTTCCCATAATGTAGGCCGACACCAAATTTGAAGACTCTGAATGTAATACTTAATGAAATATCACGTTAACAAGAAATGTGACGTACGTATGGACTGACAGACGCCACTGAATACACAGACCCCCGTTCCGCAACAAACAAAGCTCTAACTTAAGTAGTATTATCATGCTTAACTTTTGATGTTTCAATTTCAAATATGAAACTCGACAAAATGTTTGTTAACCTTATTCCACTTGTTTGACTGCAGTGAGTAGAAAGTGACATCTACTGGCTACAGCAAGGAAATAGCATATGTCCATTTTCATTTAAATTAATCATTTAAAAATATACCATATATAGAAAATACACTTTGCTCTAATTGCATCATTCATGTTACGGTTTATATCGAGAAAATTCCAAAAATGTCATCTGTAACAGTTTCAGCAAAGACAAGTATGATAATGACAAGAATATTCTTCATTCAATAGAAGTAGCACACTTATACTTCTTCTGTGTTTCTAAAAGTTCACACAAAAACTTAATACACTTAATAAACAAGCAACACAAACTGATTTGAACAATAAATTCAATTGTTGGCCTATTATTTGAATGAGAAATACATTAGATATATCAGAGATGCTTAAAAGCAAAACAATTACATCAATTTTTTTAATATTTATTTTTTCTTGTCAAGGATTAGCTTAAACTGAACTGAACTGAACTGAACTGAAGTCATTTAAAGTGCCTTCATTCCCATTGTAAACTACTTTGCTAAAACACATAAATTACCAAATCATCTTACTACTAAACTAATCATTTTAACCAGTTACACATAATCACATAATCTTATTTGAACTAATTAACATAGGATTATGTCAAGTAGGAACAAAACACAATAAGAAGTCATTTACTAGTAAGAACAATTATATTTTCAACATTCAATTTCTTATTTGAAATTACTAAATATGAAAAGAAATTAGATTCATAACTGATTCTGTATGTCATTAATCTATATATAGTTGATAAAAGCATTTAAGTACTATAATAATAACTGCTGCAGATTGTGTTAATATTTTCAGCAAATTTCTTTTCCTTTGATTCAATTATAACATCACCAAAAGAAATCTGAATAAATAAGTTGATAATGATTTCAAAGTGATCGTTAAATCAACCAAAAACACTTGATAAAAGTTGTAAACTGTTAACTACATGTGCTCACGTGTTTCACGATCGTGCTTCTCTCTACTCCGTTTGTAAAATCCTGGTTCAAGCTCTGTAAAACAAGAACATGGATGTCGGGTATTTGTTAAACGATTGGGGACGAACACCGGGTGAAGTTTTCTCGCCGACAAGTCACAATAGTTGTGTTTGCCGACAGCAGGACCGTATTGTCATCGTCGGACTCTGACAATGAACACACATATGATTCCCACCCATTGTGTCAATACTGAGAAAACTTGGTGAATCATCCCTTTAAAGATTCAAAGATTCAATTGTAAGATTACTTAAAAGTTAACAAATTTGTATTTAAACATTTTTAAAATGTGAATACAAACATGCTTATATATATATATATATATATATATATATATATATATATATATATATATATATATATATATATGTCATACTCTTATCGCTGAGAAAATCTGGTGAATCATCCTTTTCTAGATTCAATTGAGCAATTAGCCGAATTTGAATTAAACATATTTGTTTAAAAACATTTTCAAAATGAGAAAACAAATATTTTCACATCATCCTCCAACACTGAGAAAAGTTGGTTAACCACTGCATCTAAGATTCAATTGTAAAAGTTAAAACTTGTATTTGACCAATTTTAAACTTTGAAACCAAACATTCATTGTGTACTCTGTCTCGCATGGTGTCAAGGAGTTGAATTACACGAGACAAATCTGTAATACAAACTCCCATGACTCTTGCACCTCATACTCAGCTTCAAATGTCAAAAAACAAATTTAATGTTTCCAAGATTAGTAAATTGAATAAACAAAATACTTGATAGTCTGGAAATGTTAACCTTAAATCTACAGAACAGGAATCTTGAGAAGATGACATATCAACAAAATAAAGCCATGGGCTTTGTAGGTCATCATGCTTTGTATTGTTTGATGTAGAAAACTGAAATTAATTGTTTTCAATATAAAGCACAATCCCTAGCCATGACAAATCTAAAAGTCTTCAAAATTGTCAGTGCATAACAGAAACATGATCTGACAATAAATTTGGAAGAAATTGGTTCCAAGTATAACAATTCCTGCAAAGATATTGATGAAAATAGGTTTTTAGGCCATGGAGTCTGAAGTCCTTATTAGGGACCACAGAGTCACTAAATCTATTATATAAAATCAGTATTGTTTAAGGATTCAAACTTTCTGGGCCTTTTTATTCTGGAAGAGAAGATGAAAATAGGTTTTAGGGGCACCAGGATCTCCAATTCTACAATTTAGAATCCCCTTTGGTAAAGGGGTCTGTACATAAAATTTTAGTTCTCTAGAGTCACTGGTTCGAGAGAAGAAGTCGAAAAACTGAAAAGTGGGCGGACAGGCAACATGCCATGCAGTAAGCCCATCAGACCAATGTTCTGTTTGAAATTATTCAAATTGATGAATTGCCATTGTTGATTTTTATTTGAATTTTAAACTTACTAATAAATTGCTATTATTCATATGTTTAAGTGTTGCAGTAATATAACTAAAATGGAGAACAGATTTGTTTCACAATATAATAAAAGACATTGATTTGCGACCTAAGATGGAATTTTTGAAGGCATTTATTTTCTGTTTCTTTTGTTTCAAGGTATCTCATATCTTATTCATCTTCCGAATTCCTGAATATTATGTGACAGTATACAGTCTACAACACAAATATTCATACATTGAAACAACTACATACACTCCAGATTTGTTATTTAATTATTAATATGAATACCATGGAAGACAACAATAGTAACTAAACAATTGGTTGATGACAGTTTTAAAATGCTGATACATCAAATATCTAACAACTATCAACTTCCAACAAATATATTTCAACAATGAGCTAATTAATATTTGGCGGTTACCGGGTGTTTGGTTGAGATATTTGTTGCTTAAATAAAAAACAAAATGATAATGTTTATAGATAAAGAGACTTAAGGTACAATATGCATACAGGTGTCAAACACTTTCAAATCAGTTACGAAACAAATACAAAACTATGTTTAATACATGAACTAGGACAGGTAAAACAACAGGTGTGTATTCATATTCAATAGATTCATTTAAATTCCAAATTAAGATATGATATGTTTTGAGACTTTACAATTCTCTATTAAAAAAATTAAAAAATTGGGGGTGGAGGTGGTACTTGGACCCCCTTCTTAAAGGCGCTGTAGCACGTTTTTTTGCAAATTTTATTTTTTCAAATTTCTCATTTATAATGATATTTTATGTCATTTATATTTACTTTAGGGGGTAAAACATCTTATTACACAAACCAATTATCCGTAGTGGTAATAACGGTAATGCATATAAAGCAAACATTGCATGGCGGCCATTTTATTGTGAACACATTTTATTATTTCGAATGACAAAAAACAATTCCCATGGCTTTACGGAACCATGTACACTCATTTGTAACTTGATTTACCGAAGAGAGAAGGGTGTTTTGCTATTGTTGACATTATTTTTAAAATACATTTCATCGACTTATTTGAGCGAAAAAACGTGCTACAGCGCCTTTAAAACCTTGACAATCTCAAAAAATGTTTTTGAAAGTGCTGTGAAGCTGTCGACCATGAACCAAACTTGAAACTCACTGGATCCACTACTGAAATGCTCTGGTTAATCTAAATTAACATTAAATAAAATTTGTGAAGTGAAGATTGACATTTTTTCGAAATGAAATTTAATACTTAACGGAAAAATATCAAACATCAAATATGATAACAACGAGCATTAAAAGGTTCCTTTAACAAAGTTTAAGCTTCATTTTTAAATAAAGTTACAAATTGTTGACTGAACATTAAACAATATTGGACACACGAAAACCAAAACAGCTCACTGAAGTTGAAGTTTCATTCTTTCAATTAAGTGCAAAGTTTTCAAACCATCAAAACTTAAACTTGCAAAATCTTTAAAACCTTTACACTTAAAATACATAATTAATAAGTGTTATATCTGCATGAACTTCTATATCAAAATGAAACTTTACCCTCTTGTAGAAGAAAGGTAAACAAAACAAGTAAACAAAACTGATAAAGTAAGTTGACCTACAAATTAGATCAAGTACAAAGGGCGCTGTCATCAAAATCACCATGAAGATTGTTCAATCCCTTTCGTTTTTTTCATTATAAAATATTTTCTTTCTCATGCTCTAGACACTAAACAAATAAACTAGACAATGAAAGTTCTGCAGAATCAGACAAAATGTTTGAGTGGCAGGCTCGAGGTAGGTGGTACAAGCATGGAAAATCTTTATGGATATTCAACTTCTTTATTACAGTAGCAACCTATCGATATAACGCTTATACCATTTCTATCATGAAAAACGGCGTGAAACAATTTAACTGCACTGAAATGTCGCTACTGTGTGAGAAAGAAGCTGTATAGTCATAAAGAATTGTCATATCAGAATCAAAACAAACAAAACTAATTTTAAATTCACCCATAAAATCAGCTCCGGGACAAAAGGTCTGAACAATCGATATCACGTTATTGAGTTTTCGTGTCGTGTGTGTGAGTTGTGACCTGATTGTGTAAACTATTGTAGTGGTGAGCCTGTAAACCCTGTCATTGTTGAATCAAGTCCCTTATCTACCCAGACACCAGCCTGACGTGCTTCTCCCGAAAACATTCATAGCCTTCAACTTTTTGTGTACCCAAAATCAAAATCTTGATAAGGTCAAATTGAATATTATTTTTTAAAGATTTAGAGAATAAGAAAAACAATAAATAAACCAATGAAAAAAACAGTAACATTAAGTTTTAAAATCAGCCATTGTCAGAACCGCTAAGAGTAAATGAGGAGTCGAAATTGGAATGAATGCATAATAGAAGCAAAAGCATGATTACAAATGACACTTTCAGAACCACAGTCAGAAGACAGCCAGAACAGTCAGATGACAGCCAGAAGAAAGCCAGAAACAAGCCAGAATACTGTCAGAACTGCTAATAACAATTATCAGGCAAATATTGTCACAGTAACAAGTTTCCAGAACTAATAATACTGTTTCTTCAGAGACTACCGATGACAATTAGCAGTGCAATGACAATATTGTCAGTAGAAGAGAGCTCGTGAAGAATTAACAGTGCGGTCAACAAGAACAATCTGAACCAGTCTCTTGTCACAATCTGCAAACAATCATTTATCTCTCCTCAAACACCAACCTCGTTTTTTTCACGTTAACATCAAATAATTATCACAAATGTAGTAAAGAAAGTGTTCATTAAACCATTAAAACCATTATTCTCAAACAGTTCTAGTTTGTTCGTTAGTTTGATCCTTAAACTATGACCTGTTTTACTTTTTTGGGTCCAATGTGTATATTTGAAAATAAGGTTACACGCAAGCTGACAAAGAAGAAATTAAACACTGTTCTTCACTGTATCATGTATAGGGGACCACAATTCATTTAAAATCTATTTTTTCTTTTCAAGTAATTGAAGATTTATTTTTTTAAATAAAGCCACTGGCTCTGTAACTCATCCGCCTAGTAGATAATAATCATATGGTTGAACATTTTTAGATGGCAGAGGGTCAACATATTGACAATTTATAATCCATCTTGACCAAGGCATTTAGTTTTTCAGAAGAAAGCACATACTGGTTTTTAGGGTGTGGAACTGGACATTCCCAGCAAGGAGACCATCAGATCTGATGAACTAAAACTCAAATACTCACACTTCATAAAAACAAACTAATTAAAATATAAATCAATGTTATATCTCTGAAATCAGGCTTTTGCCATGAATTTCATTTCCATCATTATATTTCTCTTGTCATGTGAATATGAATCTAGTTTTAACAGATATGACAACAATCACAATATAGTATTAGTATAAGAGTGCCTTTCCCTGATGCACCTGATCCACCTGAAGAAGGGGCAAGAAGTAGCCCAGAAACGTCGTGTGAAACAAATAAAGAAGTTGTTATCCATAACATTTGTCTCTCAAGAGTGCTTTTTTATTTTTTATTTCACAATATACACATATGTTCAAAGCAATCACTTAACATTGTTTCCATATTTTCCAAATATATTCAATTGCAAACATTGTTTCATTGTGTAAATAAATAATTTTTCCATCAAAATTATTGAAATAGACATATCTCGTAGCTAATTACTTGTTGAGATTCCTTAATCATGCACTAATCACGACATGATCTTATCGGAGGTATTGTGAACCCACAAGCAATATATATAAGCACTGTGTAAGTTACCAGTGCACATGGTATACCATTGTGTACTTATCTCAAAGAGATTATATCTACAGCGTGTACATATCGAAACTACTTATATACAATGTACTGCCACACTACATTGTAATACATAATACATACTAACAATCAAAGACACTTCGAGATAGCGCTAAATGGAATGTTCGTGCTTTGAATTTCATCATGTTCTTAAAGATTTATAGGCAGAAATGGTAAAGGACCAAGAGGCACAATTATGTCTGCAAGATCTCATATTTAAATTGAATATTCTTATAAATTTATGGAATTAATATTATAATGGGATTAATATTATAACATAAAGATTACACTAATGCACACGCTTAAATTGAATATTCTTATAGATTTATGGGAGAGAATGGGATGTCATAAAAACATACAGTAATGCACATACTTAAATTGAATATTCTTATAGATTTATGGGAGAGAATAGGATATCATAAAAACATACAATAATGCACATACTTAAATTGAATATTCTTATAGATTTATGGGAGAGAATGGGATATCATAAAAACATACAATAATGCACATACTTAAATAGAATATTCTTATAGATTTATGGGAGAGAATGTGATATCATAAAAACATACAATAATGCTCATACTTAAATTGAATATTCTTATAGATTTATGAGAGAGAATGGGATATCATAAAAACATACAATAATGCTCATACTTAAATTGAATATTCTTATAGATTTATGAGAGAGAATGGGATATCATAAAAACATACAATAATGCTCATACTTAAATTGAATATTCTTATAGATTTATGAGAGAGAATGGGATATCATAAAAACATACAATAATGCTCATACTTAAATTGAATATTCTTATAGATTTATGAGAGAGAATGGGATATCATAAAAACATACAATAATGCTCATACTTAAATTGAATATTCTTATACCGGTAGATTATAAAATGGTACAGCACAGAGATATATAGTTATGATAATTTTCAATTGAATATTCCTATGGATTTATGGGAGCTTATGGGATATCATAAACACCTACAATAATGCTCATGTTTAAATTCTTATTCTTATACATTTACGGGAATATGGTATATAACAGTATATAAAGACATACAATAATAGTCATACTTAAATAGAATATTCTTATAGACTTATGGGAGAGAATGGTATAATATAAAGGCATACAATAATACTTATGCTTAAATTTCATATTCGTACGGCAGAGTATTGTATAACATAAATACATCACACACAATAATACTCCTACTTAAATAGAATATTCTTATAGATTTATGGGAGAGAAAGGGATATTGTAAAGACATACAATAATTCGCTTTATGACTCGACAATGGTGTATCGAATTCTTTATTGTAATCCCAGTATAGGTGGCATGACAATGCGAGCTTACCGCAAAGCTTGTTCAAAGAGTATTGGGTGTTTGCTGTATATCAGAATGTAGTGTACCTCGTGACGCGTCCTCTAACGCACAATTTCAAGCGAGATAATTCAATGATAGAGACCTGCTCCTTTTAATATGAGTGTAACATGCAACAATTCAGAGCAACCAAGTGCATAATTTATACTGGGTGTTGACATCAAGTTTGAATAATAGCTGTTTTTAAATCTTTAACTATATCATTTTCATTTAATATGATAACAAAAGGTTCGCAACTATCAAATGGATACTATGACTTTCAAATATGATAATTTCATGTTTTTATTTAGTTCCAAAATAAATACTTTGTAAAATGTCTACAGTGAATTTTGAATTTAATAATTAAATGTTTTAATATTTCTTTTAACAATATAAGGTAAACTGGTCTTTGAAGGGTATTTAGAATTGGCATATATATGTAAAATCTTCCTGTTCTTGCGGTAAACTGGTGATTAAAAAATCAAATGGATATTGTTGCCTCACAGTGGCATTTAGATTTTTATTCACAAAAACGGCTTGAAAACATTCCTATTGTTTCAAAGGTAATGTTAGTGACTGATCCTGTATGGTTTACTCGGGTTTAGGTAAAATCACAGGTAAAATTTAGGTAAAATAGCATCTATAGTTTCTTTTTGTTGTATTATTATTTATATCAGATAGTTAAAAGAGACCTTATATTACTGAGAAGAAATTATCACTGTTGTAGTAAAGAAATAAATTATGTTGTAAATTAGCTTACTAGCCCTGTTGAAATATTACTGCACAGACGGCAGAGTGATAATTACTTCTCCAAATGACAAATTTCTAGCCCTATAAAAGTTTTGATATCAGATTGATTTAGACATTTTATGTGAGGTCAATATTTTAACAAATTCTTAGGACTTTTAATCATTTGAATATTTTTGAACTGAACATATAATGGACACATGTTCTCAACAACATCCAGGAAAATAACCATTGGCTCTGTAGCTCATTGGGATATGTTAAAATGTAAAAACTTGCATGTGAAATAACAAGTTTAAGGGTATTGTCCAAGTGTTGATCAATGGTTGGACGTTGATTACAATTCATATTCACCATTGGTAGAGGTATGTCTACCCACAATTTCAGTAACCTAGTGTTTCGTGTTAAATTAAGTAAGTATGAAGCATAAAAAGAGCATTTTAGGAAAAACTTGTACATTAAAACACACTGATACAAAGTCTCACAAAATCCCCAAATTCATTATTGAAAATGTCATTCAAAAGTACTCAATGGGATTGAGATCAGTTTACAACATGTCAACTTCCCAATGCAAGGCATAACTCTTGCCAGTCTCCACTACTGGCTGATTTAGGCCTTGCAGTATTTCCTTAAGATCTCTGTGCTTAGAAATCCAGGCCAACTATGCATTTCTGGTGCAGTGATTCACTATCTTGGCACAACAAAGCGAGGAAAATACTGCAAGGCTTAAATCAGCCAGTAGTGGAGACTGGCAATAGTTATGCCTTGCGTTTGGAAGTTGACAACATGTGTGAAACAAGCTAAATATTTTGTTGATACTCTCTCAATACTCGCTCTCTCTTCCCTTCCTATCCACATGAACCCTTCTCTCTTCTCTCCCTGCCTCCATGACAATTATTCTTTTAGGCCAGGAGTCTCTTTCATGAAAATCTCTTATGCAAAAGATGTTGTAGCAGAAATTGATATTCATAAAACAGGCTTCTGAGGTACGTAAGTCATGCTTATTGCTTAATATGTAAGAAATATTCTGGTATAAATATTACCAATTTTACTCTATTTCCCATCAACATGATGTATGAAGTGACATAAAATCACTCAATACTTTTCAGAGCTAGATTTCTGTAAGATAGGTAACTTTTTGTCTTAAATCATATTTAACTCTTATTTGTAAGCATTTAGAGTTAAAAATAGTTTAATTCACTTTAATAGTGACAAAGAGATCTATTGAATAATTTGGAGAAAGTAGTATTAAACATGATTTATTGAATGATTTGGAGAAAGTAGTATTATATATGATTCATTCAATGTGTGACTAAGTATATTATACCACCCAACCAATGATGTACATTAGCCAGTTGTATGATGTGTAAGATCATACGATTAAATCATCCAAAAGAATTAACCTTTTAAAATGTGACATTTATATCTATATGTGGTTCAATGTAAGACAAGAACAATAAGATTAAGATCATGAAGATAAATTGTTGGTTAGGTTTCTGATGTAACTATGATATAAGTCTAAAAGTTATTCGCGGCTGTAAATAAAAATAACACGATTGACCTATTAATGTTAAGAAAAACTCACAAATATTTCAAATGTATCTTAAACAGCAGCTAGAAAGATTGTTTGTATATAAAAAGATAGAGTTAACATTTGTTACATTTTGTAGTGTATCACTAGAGAAAATAGTCCATGAACTATAATTATAGAAGTTCCACGCGAGTGATGAACTAACTGATAGTTATCTTCTATATTTAGTGAAGCAAAGAGATAATAGAGGAGATTTCACTTGCCTGGTAGAGTAAAATACCTCCTCCCGTGCTATATGTGAGTTTAGTTTCTGTGAGGACAGAGTCTGCCTACCTGAACTTTCCCCACGGTGCATACAACACATCAAGCTTTGATTGTAATGTTTTGTGTGCGTTGCATTGAACCTCCCATAAATGATAAACACAATAAAGGACTATCGTTGTATTTGGCTATAGTAAGCCTTGAGGTAACTGATGCGTACAACACCGCTGCCATTCAACTTAGAGGTGTGGTTACTTTTGTTTGCAATAATAGCCTGACCCATATGTTTCTAAGAGGACGAATTGTTCGCAAAACTCCTCAAACGGTACAATACAAACTCTCAGTTCTACCAAAGATACGCTGTCATGCACCAAGAATATCTTCATGAACCCTCTGATCAAATATTGGAACTCAATTTGTTTAAACAAATAATGTTTTGATGAATAGGACAGGCCCTCAAGTAGCCCCGCACAGAACGAACATATTTGCCTACCAGTGTGCCAAATCACAATCAAATCAATTCATTATTTCTCGCAGACATTGGCTAACAATTGCCTTTATCTGTAAGTGATAGCACTTGTACAAACGTAAAACTGGTAGGCGTAACTTGGGATAAAACAAAAGTTATAAAACTACATACCTGGCCATGCTCAACAAACACCTTAAAATCATTTCAGTGATCTGGTGGAAAAACATGAGAGTTGCTAAGACATGGGGGAAACGACGGTATGCACAACGTGGCCCACTGTCAAAATACTGAAGAGAGGCAAACAATACCCACAGAAGAGAGGCACTGATAATATCGACTGTCATTTCACAACAATAGATCTGCGTTAAAATCGATAGTACAAACAAGCAACTGGGTCGCCATATTGTAAGACTCGGCTCACCGTATAGAAAAGTTGCCGCCCAAAATTATTTCCATCTTGTAATAATGCTGAATGAAAGAGCTTCGTATAATCGATAAAAGTACAATGGGAGTGAATCAGGGTTACCCTGTGTGTAATTTATCAAAACTCGAGTCCAATCGCACGTCTACAAGTGTTATCGGGGTGTTTAAACAATGGCAGCTGTGGGGCTTTGTGTGAAATAGACCTTTTAACCTACCAAACACTAAAACACTTACGTAAACATGTCTGTTGAAGATGTTTAGTCGAAAATAGGTCGAAAGGGTCAGATCCGCTAAACTCGAGGTTCAAACTTTCAGCGCCATGTTAGGAATTGAGAACACGTGATCGCGGTTCGTCTTTCGATTCCACTTCCGGTTAGACGAAGTCATTTAAAAATTCGACTTTTTTATCAGTTATCTCAAGACAGTTTAATGTCTTTTTTTCTTGTCGATACCGACATGTCTTGAAATTATTAAGCTCCGAATTGTCGAAACAGAATTAAATACCCCGCTGCTCCTTTGTATTATGATGTAAGATTAATGAAAATATTTGCATATATATTTCTGTATAATTCTGCTGTCTTACAAACGACACAAAAATGACACCTTGAACGAACTGTTGTATCAGTTTCTTTTGTATTCTATATATATTCTATAATATTTTATTAGGATGTTTTTTTTATGATCTGAAAATAGGCTCTTTCGCTCATTACGCTGTGTTCCAGATTGTTCCTGCTTAATGTATGCATGCGTAGAAAAGAGTCCCATTTTCACAAATACTTTTTAATAACACGTGACAATCAAACAGGCACCGGTCAATAGGCATGTTATTTTATTCGGTTTAACAAAGGTAAAACTGCATATATTAAATGTAGAACAATCTAAAACATGTGGAGCTTCCCATCCTTGTCTGTAAGTGATATCGAACATGCTTTGAAGCACTGCAATAACAACAAGGCTGTAACAGCTTTACAGTATCATGATATGTATTCACATGTTTATATTTTGACGGATGGATGGTTGTAAATGACTGAACGATTTGATTGACAAGCGCAACGCGAGTTTACAGATGTTAAAACACGAATTGAATGAACAAATAAATAATCAGTTTAAAAGTAAACAAAAGCTCTTCCGCGACACGCCTTATAAACACAATATGCAAAAGGTAAACGACAAAAGAATTAAATAAATAATATGCCTATTATACACACAGATTTTCCATATGAATACTACATCACGAATTGTCTCTTTTAAAGGTAGTTTGCAGTCACATTGGAAATTAATTATGGTATTTTATTTTATTAATGGAGTTTAAAGAATAAATTGAAATACATTTTGTCACTTCTGCACTGAAGCTTTTTTTATTTGTTTATTTGTTATTTTCATATTTCCCACGTTTTACAATAATTCAGTTTGACAACAGTGTACATATAAATAAAAATGACACGAGATAGGTTACCTATATAGTTAGACAAGAATTGAAGCAATTATATAGTGTTCATTCTACAGAAGACTTTGTTTTCAGGTGAGGTGTTCTAGGGTTCAGGGGAATTCCACCTACAATATGCGGCTGGCCAATTTTGGCTATGCATTTGGTGAAACCTACACGCATCGTCTGACACTAGCACACCATGGGTGATATAACACTGAATATCATTATACATAATAATTTTAATGAATAAATAAAGTATCGTGGTATCTCTCTTATGTACAATTTTGGCAAACTTTTCCTTCCGTCGCGACTACACGAAAACTAGTAATAGGCTTCAAGTCGATGATAATTTGGTTGATATTAAATTATTAATAATGTAATGTACATAGCTCAGCACATTTCTTGAATACACGAAAAACTTCTAAAGAGGACTTAATTGTTTATCGTACTCTCAGCTAAATGAAAAATAATAATTTATTGCAAGTGTTCATTTTATCTTATTTGTATGTCATCACAATCATTGATATGATTATCAGAATGATCGTAGACGGATTTTTTTTTAATATTTTGAAAATAATTTGCTCTGTTCCTCATACATGTAGCCTCATAATTAAATCATGTCAAAACAAGTGTAGTGATATTATTGACTCGTATGTGGTTATGTTGTTAATAAATGGGCTTGGAATTGTTATTTTACAACAGAAGCAGTGATCAGCAATATTTACAGCATTCAATTGCTCCACAACTAAAATTGTTCAAAGATTGGAAGTCTTTGTTTTTGGGTTGGATTTTCTTGACTTTAATTAACTCTTGACAGACCAAAAAGTGGAAGTCTGGAGAACATTTGGAAATATAGCTTTACTTATACTTTATGTCTAACTGAAAAGTCTCAATTTTAGCACCAATTCGTGTTTCTAGGAGTAAATATTAATCCAATTAAAACCATGTGGTTACAATGTAACCGCGGATTTGAAGCGGCCTTAAAATATAATATGCGGATTTTTTGGAATATTCTCAAATTCCTTGTCTTTGATGTTCTACAAAATCAATAGTAATGTTATAACAACGCCTATGTTCAGGAGATTGTCATTACATCTTTGAACCAGCAGAGAACATAAGATATTTCCATTTGAATTAAATTGGATATAATGGATCTGTATGCTAAGTTTCCTCAAGACCATAACCAGGGCAACGATGCCCACGGTTTACAAAACTCATCTTGTAAAACGTGAGGGTAGTACATCGGTGCTCCGTTCCATAACAGCGAGTGCTTATAATCGCTCAAAGATTGCTCAATGTAGCGCTCAAGTAGCGCTCATTCTCTTTTGAACGACACGGTGCAAATTCCTCGAAGTTTGCTCGCTTTGCTACGTAGCGCTACATTGAGCAATCGCGTTCAAGAAACCTCTCTTGAACATGGCCCGGGTTGATCGCAAGCGGTGGTTGTTGCAAACTTTTAAACATTGGTATGCTGCGTTTACACTAGGCCCGGTTCAGCAACGATATGATGCGTTTACACTAGGCCCGGTTCAGCAACGATATGATGCGATCCACGTTCGTGATACATCGTCATGATCGTGGAATCTTAGAATAAAAGTATTTATATCCACGTATGCTACCTTCACACTAGACCACGATCAGGCCACACTGGACACACTTCAATAAAATCGTAACACATGTGATGAGGCGCGAGGGAGCGCAGATACAAACGGTGGTGATCGCAAGGGATATCCATGAACGTGATGCATATTTATAATCGTGGCAAAATATTAAACATGTTTAATGTTTTGCCCCGATCATGTTTTTTTAGAAATCGTTTCAGAACTGCATAGTAGAGTATGGGCATCATGACAGAACGTATTATAGAATATTAGAGCGTGCTTTAGCGTACTAGTGCGTATAAAACGTACAAAATCGCAATGAAGCGTATCGTGATGATCGTAACACATCGTATTACATGTTACCGATATTTTAACACCATCTATTGCGCTCTAGTACGACTGTTTTACGATCTCCTGCGTTGCGTCAAATTGTATACATTCTTCATACATCTTCACGGGAACGTAACTGATCGGATGTTAAATCGTGACAATGCGCACTAGATCCAATTAGAGCGTATGGATACGTAACAGAACATTCAAAAAGAAAGAAAATAAAGAAAAAGTACCACGACCAAAACAATCTACAATGATATTTGGTTCGTGTCAGATCGACATAATCGTGACCTAATCGTGGCCTAGATTAAACGTAGCATTACCGAGTTGTCACGATTTAATACGCTCTAAATAATACGATTCTGTTTCTTACGAATTGATATCCAATCCGTCACGATTGGACATAGATTCTCTAACGATGTGTTGGATTTCATTACGATTATCACGATTTGTCTCTACGATCTGTTACGATGTCTCACACTTTCGTACGCTCCTTGACGTTCATAAAGACATGCTGTATTTTATTGTTTTCTTATTAGATAGAGAAGGGAGCTTTAACACTATTATTCCAATATCGGTATGAAAAATTGGGCCGTGTTCAAGAGAGGTTTCAAAGTAATCGCTCAATTAGCGATTACTTTTAAACCTCTCTTGAACGCGCTTGCTCAATGTAGCGATACGTAGCTAAGCGAGCGAACTTTGAGGTTTTGCACCGTGTCGTTCAGGGGAGAATGAGTGCTACTTGAGCGCTACATTGAGCAATCAATGAGCGATTATACGCGCTCGCTGTTATGGAACGGGGCCCAGGTATATTTAAACGTCATCACTTTATTCAGTTGCTCCACAAACACAAATGATGATATGTCTTATTAGTCCGCCGCTCTCCATTGCCCCTTTACAGGAACCAACATGATCTGACCGATGTCCACGCTATGCTACGTCCTTCTACGTTCTGAAGAGATATATTGATAAAGCGGCATGATCGTTTCAAATATTCCACATTTCTAATACTTTGCCATGACCATAAAAATACATCATATTCATTAAGACCCTTGTCATCACCATGATTTGAATCTACGATCCCTCAAGCTGTACAAGATGAGTTAGGATTTTTAAATCGTTGCCACCGTGGCGTTATTGTTGAACTGGTGTGAACTTAGCATTGATATTTAGCCACGATTATGCCTATTTTTAACAGTTCATTTTAAAACGGTCCGACGTAATGGAGTGGAGATACCGACACAGATTGTATTGAGAAGTACGACAGCACAAGGAAGTGAAATGGAGCGTGGCGGGCAAATTGTAATACAAAGTGATGAAGCGTGGATATGTCTTTCTTTTTGCTTGGGGAGCGACGTAATGAGCTCATGAAATGCAAAATCTGTCTCATGTTCATACCAATATTGTAATAAACTGGTTAAATCGTTTTCTATGTCTCAATGATGCAATAAAAGGCAGACGAGTCGTTAGTGAATCTTCACAAATCTTCGGGAAAGTAAGACAGAGCGTATATCCATTTGTAAGAAAACGTATCATATCATTTCAGAGCGTGTGAAATTGCTCATGAAATCGTCATGGTAATATAAGATGTGCGGATGTTTTTTTTAAATTTTCAACATTTAATGAGTACAATTCAATTTTACAGCTTTATTACCAAATTGGAACATGAAATCCACTTATTTGTAAATATGTGATAATATTTTCATAATAAATCATATTTAATTTTTGTCTCGTTCTTTAAAAAAATTATTAAATATTAAACCGTGTATAAAATGAACCTTAATACGGTAAATAGACTAAAATTAAATTCTTACAATAATTGATATGAACCATTCAACTAAAATTCTTAAATATCATATTATTTCCTAAATGTACAATAAGTTCCTTGATTAAATTTACTAACCTTAAATTTATAACCTGTTTCTTAATGCAGAATAAAGTAAGAGATTCATAAGACAAATACAAACACAATGCTTTATAAGCTGTACCTTAATGCAGTATAAAGGTGCAATGCATAATAATATTTTACACATATATAAATAATAATTGAACTAAAAGCCTTAAATATAATCTTAATTTTGTATGAATTCAACCTTACCTTAACACAGATGCAAAGCACAATGCAGAGATAAGCTAGCAAACTTGTCCACAGATGCCACGAAGCATGGATGCATCGATCTGAGCTTTAACTTATATGGAAGCAGCCCGAACCAACCACCTGACCAACCAGGCTGAAGCCTGCTATCAAGGCAAATCACAAGTTTTGTTGAATATGAATTAATATTGTTAATACACATGGTCGGCCCTTTACCAAAGATAACGGAGGAATAAGAAGTTAAGCGACAAAGCCCAATGCCTTTTATTACACTAAGCAGATAGTACCTTACCTCTAAGAAACTGTATAATTTTCGTTGTCTGGTTTCACAGCCTATTCAAAGGCGCACGTGAAATGTCATGCATGCACAAAGGAAGGTTTTGAGGCTTCCCCAGTAAAGTTTCCAAGCCTGTTGAATTTTGAAAGAAGCTGTTATGTTTCCTGACAATGCTCCTACGACATACCTTGTCCTATTACGATTCTCAACTATTGTTCATTTTCCAACTTGTGCCAATAAAATTGATCTTATTGTAACTTGGTCATTTATTCGAAAGAGGCTATATCCGCCTGCATTGAAAAATCTCCGCTTTTGAAATTGACACGTGCAATTAACAACGGCAAGGCCCTCCAACATGACAATGGTGCATAATCTCGCGGATACCCACATAAGGTATACTTCGATTCTTCATTCCCCTCTCCTATAAATTCCCTTATCACTAAGATAACTTTCATTTAAGATTAGTCCTTTAAGCATATGATATGATCTCCCAAAGCCATTTATCAAATGAGCCCATTTCTATAACTTAACTCTAATAGTACAGTGTCTATTTGTCATCCAGGCTTTTGTGTATATGTATTATTCGATATAGATAAGAAAAATGGCATGACGCTTATGTTCAATTTACAAATAAGTAAATGGTAACTGGGTACGACTTATTAGTGTTTTTTCTTCACCTGTCATCAAGCATTTATAAATGAAGGAAAAAGATAGACGACAAATCACTCTTTCGAAATGTAAAATAAAAATGTCATTATTTATATATTAAAACCATTCTTGAAATAAGATGAAACCCAAGTAAACAGAAAGTCCATGTACACAAAGATCGTCATAAACTATAATGTTCTCTTAAGTAAAAATGAATTGCAAACAGGATTATTAACTGACACGTATTTGTGGATATATCACTTCTCTATTACTGAATAGCGACGTTTTCGGTATAGATCCTTCGAGCATATTAAAAATAATGATAAGAACATGTGGGTATTATAATGAGATAACTCTAACAACATATCTGTCTGTGCGAACAACCTCTAGAAGGCTTATCAAACATTATAATAACTCAAGATATGTTTGTCGCACAGGAACTCGATATCGTAAGTAAAACATAGGTAAAACGTAGGTAAAACAAACCTACCTCCTATATAACATGTTAGATTAGGGGTAGGTTTGTTTTACCTACGTTTTACCTATGTTTTACTTACGATATCGAGTTCCTGTGGTTTGTCCCTGCTGAAACGCTAACTGAACAGTTTTTTATGTTTGCATATTTTAAGAAATGTTCTTTGATATCAATTTATTCTTACTAAATCAAAAAAATTACAGACACAAAATTAAAAAATTGATTTAAAAAAAACAGGATTTCATTGAACAGTGATTCATACGAAGAATGACATATCAGTTACAATAATACGAAATCACTCAGTATAATCTAACCTTTCTTGTGAAGATACAGTCTCCATCCGTATATGAATGTCCTCCATGATTCGCTAATTATCGAGGTTTCAATGCAATGCATAACACAAATATGTTGCTGGCTTTATCCGTTACCATGATACTTTGACATATAGGCGAAGTATTGGGTCTTGTATCCCACCAAACTACACCTCGTTTGATAGCAAGTATTATATGGAACGAAGCCTCATTCGAAAGGCAAAAGCATTTATATTTAATTATAATATAATAATATGCATATTTATATGTGTGCCCGATCCACCCTGACAGGCATGCTGTAGGTACTGCAAGTATTATCCT